>OZ008368.1:275514328-275619853 GCA_963931995.1 Phaonia tiefii
CAGAAAATGGGTATTTTGTGTTTGGGGATTTTGTGTTTGGGGATTTTGATTTGGGGATTTTGATTTGGGGATTTTGATTTTGGGGATTATGTGGTACACCCCTAATTTGAATGTATTTCACACAGAAAATGGGTATTTTGTGTTTGGGGATTTTGTGTTTGGGGATTTTGAGTTTGGGGATTTTGATTTGGGGATTTTGATTTGGGGATTTTGATTTTGGGGATTATGTGGTACACCCCTATTCATGACATACCCAATAAATATTTGTGAATAAATATTTACAATTTGTTTTGAATTTTAATTTCAGAAAAAATTCCAAACACAAAATACCCATTTTCTGTGTGAAATACATTCAAATTAGGTTTAAAATCGCCGCGAAAACAACAATATTTCGTTATAAAAATAGTTCAGTTAGAAATTAAAATTTTAAACATATTATATAATGAATTCACAAATGTTTCATAATGGGATAAAAACAATAATTTTTCTTTATCAAAAGAGTTTACACATAAGATGAAATTTATAACATGTTATAAAGCTTTTAGGTACACAGTGAAATATTATGAGATTTACAAGGCAAATGAGTTATTTTATCTAAATCAGTTCGAGATTCAACCACTTTTTTAATTTTCTTAAGACGCTCAACATTTATTTTATTTTTTTTCGGTAATATCGTAAAAATTTGGGGATTTTGTGTTTGGGGATTTTGTGACAATATCTCTGAAAAAGTGTGGGGATTTTGTGTTTGGGGATTTTGTGTTTGGGGATTTTGTATTTGGGGATTTTGATTTGGGGATTTTTTTTTCGTCTGGGGATTTTGTGTTTGGGGATTTTGATTTTGGGGATTATGTGGCACTCAACACTGACGGTCGGAATTTCTAGTAATTTTTTAAATTACATACTTACACAGAAGCAAATACAATACAAGACTGACTTTTTGCTTCCAATATAAAAATTAATTTTAAAATTCTTACATACGTACTTGTATATTTCATGGCAGATGAAGAAACCCCAGCAAAATAAGAAACCAAGTAACTTGACAGCGAATACAAACACGTCCAACATAATATTAAAGAACAATAAATTGAATATCCATAGAAACTTCTTTGACAGCAACAAATCAACTGAAATGTCGTATTGATTGCAAAGAGACATTAAATTGCCATTAAAACAAAGTTAAATTTTATGAACATGCAAGTTGTTGATCCAATGTGTAGGAATTGTCATGGTTGGTTATGCATTTGAGCAAAGAAATGTGCGTATCATGGGTTAAAGCGACACTCTTCATTTTATTTATGATACGCATCGTTTATGCATTAAATTGTATTATTTATTTATATTTTGGACGAGAATGGATATCACATAAATATCAAATAAATGGAAAATGAAATATTTTAATATAGTTTTTTTTTTTGGCGTAGAATACGTCTTACCTTACGGTATAGGGAGTCATGTCACATTGTTAGTGTTGTAATCTTTATTTCATTGATCATGAGGAAACGGCGAGATAACTTTTTTTAAAAATTTTTTTGTAGGTAAATGAAGATGTTATCTTTCGACTGATATACATTTCATATTGGTTGATATATTTCTAGTATTTTAATTTCTCAAATGAAAATTGTTTAAACACATACACTCAAACATATGTGTGGTGTTTGGTTGAGTGTTTGAGTTTGAGCGTGAACACAAACTATGCTGCTATTTCAGTGTGGACACAAACCTTCGGCTGTTGTTTTGATTGATCAAATATTGAAATTTCGTATATTTACTTATGTATTTAAGTGAAACAAAATGTTAAATGTGAATTTGAATTTAACATGGATATATAATTATAAAAACTATATGAACAAATTAATTCATGCATTTTTATGTTAAATGAAAGTGCTGCCAAGTAAGCAAAATAACAATGCTGCTTGAGGCTGTTTAACAGCTGCTGACAGTTGACGTTTAGTAAATTAAAATATCAAATAAATAAATTCATTTGCTTATGTTATTTATCATTTATTGTTATATATGTTTTCTGTCTTATCGGATGGCGTATTCTACGTTAAACTTAATGGCCGTGTCTCTGACACAGCCTGTACGGACAGTCCATTCAATCAGGTATGTGCTTCAAATTCTCCATGAAACCCACATGTTTTAGGAAATGCCAAACATTTGTCATATAAATTTGAAATTTAAATTTAGATATTCAGAATAACACGGTATACGAAATATTTAAGATATTGAATGGAACCGCGTAATATATTTTCCGATACCATTAATAGAACAATCTATAAAGGACCAGCAAAAATTTATTTTGGCCGCAGTGCACAGTTTAGGTATAAATTGCCTCACAGGCTTTTGAGGCACCACTTTACATCTCCATCTTTATTATTTGATTATGGCAAATGATTTTAAATTTCAATCTTATACCCATTATTGGCCCGGTTCGCATATGAGGACACCTACTTCAGGGATGATTTTATTTGTTTTACGGTAAAATAAATATACTCTTGTCAAGAAAATAAAACCCAGTACAGAAATTTCGATCGGCGTGGTAAATTAACCCAACTCTGCAGGAATGAAACGCGCCGTCAAAATACATAAAAAGTGCTAAAACGCGCCAAATAACTAAAACGGCCAGAAAAATCCCAAAAGCGCTAAATCGCGCTTAATAAATAAGGGGATTTCCAATAGTGACAGGCAGATTTTAACAGGTCACGTCGGTTATGGTGTATTATCTTCTATTAGTTTTCCCGTTATTTATATTTCCGACAATAGAGGCAATCTCCATGGCAAGTTCTGATGTCCAGCAACACGTGCGAATAATACGACTTTAGTATCAAAATGGGTGTCCCCTTTATTCAAAAAGTCGACGCGCGCAGCGTTACCAGAAGGGAACACCCATTTTGATGGATTTAGGACAACGCCAATTAATATCAAGTGGAAATGCATGTACAGAATGCCATTATTTGGTCTGGATTGTGGTCTGTCAACGGAGAGCTTTACCGATCAGTGGTACGGGCTACGCAGCCGATACCACATCGGGCATTCTGCACGACCGAGTTAAGAATTATCTCACGCAGAGGCGACGTGAACTGGCAATAGACACCGCGCGATTTGACCCACTTAGACAATTTCTTGGTCGGTTTTCTTAAGTCGCAGATCCATGCCAATAAACCACAATTACCAGTGCCCTCAAACAACATAGCCCCGCCCTATCGTTCAAATTCAGCATGATATACACTGAAGGCGCGGCGGTCGCTTGAATGACGGCATATTCCCCACATAATGTTCTTGATAGGCCTATAAAGTAAAACAAAGAATTCGATGATATTTCACAAGCTACTTGTTTCAAGAAATTTTAACATACTCTGTTGGAATATTCTTTCAGATGTGCACCGGAAGAAATCGATGTTTGTAGTGCAGAGAGTGCCAGCTTTGCCTGACATTTTTGTTTTCTGTTTCTGTTGCCTCTGGTTGTACCAACCGAGTTCCCTAGAAAGGCTTCATGTCTTTCATACGTTTTTGTGATCCAAAATAGTTTGTTGTGTATAGAGAAGTGTTTTGCAGTAATCAGACATTTGCAATAAATACATATTGCCTTGGACAATAGAGAAATAGAAAAGAGCCCATATGCCTCTCTTCGCGTTCTCTTGATGACAACGAGGTAGTAGGCCATTTCATTGAGTTCGAGTTGCTTTTGTACTCTTTGGTTGGACCAATACCGACAGAAATAAAAGGGAATACGTATTTTCGTGCGATGCAAACAAAATAAAACATAAGTTATTTGTCATTAGTTTCAATCAAACACTTTCAATCTAAGTTTGCTGCATGGTCTATAATATGAATGCCTTATTTGGTCTCTCATTCTATATCATTTCCCTAGTACCTTTTCGATCAGCTGTGCCATAGAAACCCCCTGCATGGACTCATCATTGGGAGTTTAACCACTTCTTGAGACAGGGGTCTGCTTCCCATACCTTCCGATATTTTTTGGTGTCTCTTCACCTAAAAATGTATAAGAATAAAGCGTAATAACCAATACAAAAGTAGAAGCAAACAGTCAGCGGTGTAGCAAATGGGTGTTGTATAGAAAACGGGCTAAAGAGCTAAATAAAAGCTCAACACGCGTCCACATTACGCGTTTTTGCAAAATAGCGCCAATTAAAAGTTTTTCGCGTTTTTCAAGTTCGAAAAGTGCTAAATCTAGCCCAAAACGAGCTAAGTTGGCATCTCTGGTCTTATCCACTCGCTTGGCATACACACTCACGCATGCACATACAAGTGATCACACACTCTAATGCTTTTTCCTTATGGACAATTGACGCGTTGTAGTTTGCTGCGCTTTTAGTTGTTATTTGAATGCAAGGCGAGACAGACATGTAAGTAGACAGTGAAAAAACTAACAAAAATTCCAACTTTTTCTAAATCAAAGTTTATGGGGAAACCCAAAATCATAAAAGTTGGAAATTTAAACAAAAAGAGCTTATGGAAGCCATAAATATAAGTTTTAATTACAACTCGGTTGCTGTAACCGAAAGAACAGTTGGTGGAACCGTTTTTCGTTTCTCGCAAACGTTTTTTCAGCTCTAATTTTTCATAACTCGTTTATTGCAAACGTTTTTCGATTCTCCCAAACGAAATGATATGTATGGATTCGAAGTTCGTTTCTCCCAACTACAGTCCCCAAACGAACTTTAGTTATTTGACATTTCGATTGAGAGCAACGAGTTTTTTCTTTGGGTGTAGTAGTAGCTGATCAGCTGATCCCTTCTGCTATGTTATGTTATTTAGTGACTAATGCCGCGATTAGTGTTGCAGACTAGCAAGATAATGAGCCACGAAATACGCTGGAGAAATTCGGCGGGTTGTGACTGACTCACCCTGTATATCATTTTAGTATAATTATATGAAAAGGCTATACCATACCTCAACATTAAGTTCTCAGTGACACTTTTACTCACTATTATCGCAGACAATCATCTTGCTTACAAATAAAAATACCCATACATTCATATGAGTATTTTTGTTTGCTTCCCTATGATCGTCGGTTATTATACCATTAGTTTTCAGATCATTGTGTGTGTATGTGTTTTATTGTACACAAAACCGTCAGTTGTTGGTGATTAATTGAGTTGACAAGATGCAAGCTGTAAAACTCGTAACTGTAACATATGGACAATAAAGTAAAACTTTTTATAATACAAGGTCTTAATAAGAAAATTTACCAAATAATTTGTAGAATAATAAAATTCAAAGTCGAAGCGCTGACACCTGTCCTATATTTTGAAGTCCACAAGAGCGGAAATCGAATCAGTTGCCAACATAGTATAAAGACATGATAAGATATTACCTATGGTCGGAGGTCGGATATTCAGCAAGTTTGGAAAACAGCATCAATCCCGACAGTGACATACAGAAGAATATGGGATCATATTCGTTCATACCACACAAGACGTCAAAATCGGATGAAAAGTTATAAAAAGCTACAAAATAATTCAAACTTTAAATTAAAAATTGAAAATTTTAAGGAAATTTCCGCAAAGCTTTTTGATATTTGTAGCTGTAAATGTGAAAGCATCACGAAGTGTACTTGCGATAAAAGCAGCAGAGTTCCGAAAAAAGAGTGGGATTTTCTAATAGATAAAAGAACAGCCAGAAAAATGATTATTGGTTCGATTGGTCTAATCACTACAAAAAAAGAATTAAATAAAGAAAAGAGAAAATTGGGAGCGAAATCATCTTCGCCAGCTCGCTTCAGTACTAGTCAACAGCAGGCAGCATGTTCTCAAACAGATAGTCTCATATTGACGGATATTATGGAGTTTGGCTTAACGCAACCAGTCTCCTGTCAGTCACTTGAAGGAAACAATAAATCTCCAAATCCAGACCCATGAGATAAAATAGTGTCCTTGGAATGTACGCAGCTAGCTGCGAAACAAGTGCGGATTGAATTACCGTGTCTTGCTGTCGAGTGTGATCGAACAGGAGTATCTGACAGATCTGCTGCGATTATACCCTCCGCTGTATTACAAGATATGGGAATAATAACATCTGACGACAAAACTTTAGTAGTGGATCTGTCCAAAATTGGACGTGCAAGCTAACAAAGCTGCCTAAACTGATGGATGAACAAGAAACTAATATTATAGGTTTGTATTTTGAAGGCGGAAAAGACAAAACAATTACAATGTCAAAAAAGTGAAAGAAATATCATCGCACAGTTGAGACCGAAGAACATTACGTCCTGGTTTCGGAACACTCGGCAAACATAAAAGATAGCATTATAAATTACCTAAATGATAAGTCTGTTGATTTACCTCGCATATCAGTTGTTGGATACGACGGCACTACTGTGAACACACCGGATCAAGGAGGGGAATCGTACGTCTTTTAGAAGTAGAATTAAAGAAACCACTGCAATGGTTTATATGTCAGATTTATACCAAAGAGCGGGCCCAGGCGCCTTTGCAAGGCCAATTAGAAAACAATTGAAAAACTGCGAAAGTCTTCCAAAAGCTCAGTTTGAAATAATTAAAACTATATTGCCCGTAATAAATATCATGGGTGATTTGAGCACCTCTCAAAAGTACCTCCTGGACACAATCTCTACAGGTCTCTGTTCATCAGTTTTGGCAAATAGGTCTCCAGGTACACAAAATCATTCAAGATGGATCACAGCTGCAAACAGAATATTACGCCTTTACGTCATATTAGAGGAGGCGTCTGAAAATTGAAAAATTCTGGTCAATTTCGTAATTATATGACCCAAAGTGGTTCACAATTTAATGTAATCGATCATGTACTAGAGGAGCACAACACCTTCGGCTATATACTAAACTTATTCGCTACCTAGACAATGATTTAAAGCCCATCATAAAGCCAGTTATCCAACGAAATGGATATTTTGCTCACATAGAAAACATTCTCCTAAGCATGTTAGCCGACAACAGCCAATGAATCTGTCAGATAGCCCTCTTAAGAATTTTGAAAGCCAGATGCAAAAAAGCATCTGACATTCGAAACTTTAGTGTTTCTAAAATTAATTTTGAGGCTCCTGAGTACGTCGATCTAGTCAATTGGCAAACTTCGAAAGTGACTAAGCCGCCACAAACTGCAAATTGGTCACAAGAAAAATTAAAGGAAATATTAAATAAATCATAATTTGTAACGTAGATTATGTAGTTGCGTTGACGTAAATACATTGTTTGGATTAGTATGATTTTGTTTCGCTTACACCATTTTTTCTGTACTTATACATCTGACATATTTTTTCTACTGACATATTTTTGAAAGAGGAAGATTGTTAAAAACCAATCCTATGTGCCAAAAACTAAATTTACTTTAAATAAATAAATATTTCTTATAAATATATATTATTTTCTGAATATGGTCTCAGTGCGGTTTTATTGAATTGTGCTCTGGGGCAAAGTTCCTGACCGTTTCCCAAGTTCAAAGATTTAATCATATGTTGTTCCGTGGGGAAGGCCCTTTATAACTTATTGAGAATTCTGAGTTGAGGACGGACACATATGGTATAATTTGATACCGCTGTCGGAACCCCAGGATATCAACCAATTGGTTTGATATTTGGGACATGTCTTATTGATCACAAAATGTAACTTTTCCGCATCCGCCATTTTTGGCCGGACCGAAATCGGACCATCCTAATGTGTACGCAGAATTTGTCTCCCCTTTATAAGTCAATGTGCATTAAAACGTTTTAAAATTTCTGAAATTCTGACATTTATTGGGATTTTTCTGCTCCTATAACATTTTTATAATATTAGTTGCGTCCTTTGTAAATTAAGGTAACGACATGTAAATTGATTTTTGAAACTTAAGTGGATTTTAATACATGAAAATCTCTTCAAAAATTTCAAACTTGACTGAGTTTAAAGCGAATTTGAATAAAAGTTTAAAATTTTATATTAAATATATGTGACCTGGTCTACGGAAAGGGGGCTTAGGTGTCAAAAAATCAATTTTCACTTTTTGGTTGATTCGGATGGAAGGTGAGATGCTTTTTCACGTGGTGAAAAGAAGAACATCCTAACTTGCTTAGAAGTGTACTAAAAATGTAGAGAAAGAAGAGTAAAAATACGACAAAATATAATTTATTGGTAATGAACAAAATACATTGAATTATAAGCTATAAAGACATGATTATACAGTAGAAAAACGTATTATGGGCCAAAAATAATAATGCTGAGTAGTTTATGTATTTTTCTTTGTTGTCGTTTTCCTTGAGATCTTTTTACGTGTTGATCCTGAGGAAGATGGACCTGGTTCCTCGTCTGGTTTGAGAACATCTTCACTAGTTTTGCCTTCCGTTTCTTCGATGGCAAATGTTTCGGCAATGGAGCCACAATATCTACTTTAGATATATCCGAAACTAAGCTGCGAAGATTGTGATAGATGTACCACTGACGTTCCAAAGATAAACCGGCTGGTTGTATAACTTTCGGCATTTCAGGATCGATAGGGTTTAACAGAAGCTTAAAGGACTGCACTTCTTCACTGTCTGCGAATTTCTTTGTTTTTACACAATCTGTAGAGATTATGAAATGATGGAATTGCGTTATTCCAACAAGTGACTTGTACAGTGGTTTAAAATAGCTGTCCCATTCACACCAGACGACTTTTTCAGCCGATACAGCTTTATTATAACCCCCAGGTGATGATTCCTCGACACACTGCAGTTAATCTGCATACGTGTCGATGTTACTGACGGCATACTTACTTTTGAAAATACCGAAGTAACGATCAGGCCGAAGTGTGCCCGGTAAGTAGAAAATTGAATAAAATAGTTTTGTTAAGACCCCGAGCCAAACACCATTGCAGATATGATAGTACAGTGTTATTCTTATTCTGCCCAACACAATTGTCACAGAAAGAACGAGTGCTTCAATGTCTTTATAGTAGGTTTGCAGGTGATAATGCAGGATGCTCACAACACAGTTAGCTCCTTTACCAACGTCATCTTTTTCATCTATCATGTAATTGTACTGTAAAAAAAAAAATAACAAGATAACACGGGCGCATAGGTCAGACGTAGAATACGTTAGTCATTTTGCAACTAAAATATATGAATTAAATATAATTTTTGATAAATGATTTAAATCTATCTAATATATACGCATACAGCTGATAGCTAGTTATTAAGTTTTTGTAACATAAGTGCACAATAGATTAGCTGCTTTCCAACTACTTCCCAATGTATTCACAGAAATGTGTTTAGGAAAAACGCCATTGATATAGTGAGCGTATACATCAGTGATGGCCAAAAATTGAAAAACATACCACATGTGGTAGGAAACGAAAAATGCTGCTGACGCTCTGCTCCCATACGTACATGCTCATTCGATTGTAGCAACAACAAAACAACGTGTTTACTCAAATGAACTCAGTTGCTGTTTGGCATTCATGTACAGTGCAGTTGCCTATTATTGCACGCACACAAACGTACTTTCCTAGTGTTAGTGTGGCCATCACTGGTATACATCGCCAATCCTTTGTATTAATGTACATACACACACATTTACACGCTGCTCGCAGAAGTAAACAAACGACAGCAAAGATCTGTAAACTTTCAAGCACACACAAGTGTCCACGCTCCCCTCCCTTCATTTTATGTTCCCCTCCAAACGAACTAATAACCGACCGATCCAACAAAACGAAATGTACACACACACACATTTACACGCTGCTCGATAAATAAACAAAGCACAGCAAAGCCAAAATCATTTGATTTCACAACAACAACAAAAACAACAGCGGCATTTACAAACCAACAACAACAGCGGCATGTACAAAAAAAGTCTAAAATATCATGCTCTTAAATATTTATTTCCCTAACTACATAAAACTTTTATATATAGACATATAATTTTTTTAATGTAATTCGAAACAAAACATACTACCAAAACTGAGTAACATATAAAAATTGCTAAAATATGTTTTAATATTTAAGTAAAAGTGGGTGAAAATTGACAAACATTTTCTCAAAATGTTGTGCTCCAGATCAACACCCCTACCTTACCGTATAACGTATTCTACGTTAAAAAAAATATAAGTAAGATCCTGTAAAGGCGAGCAATTTGAGTTCCTATGATTCAGTTTGAAATTCTAACCTGAACTTTTTGTTTTTCGTCTGTAATTCCGAAGACTCCGCACTTCTTGGTTGCTTTGAAGTATGCTGTACCAGGTTGTTGTGGACTGACAGGGTAGTGAACGGTTTGAGCAAAATCAAATGACAGAACGACTGCTGTAGGGTCAGTATTTCTACACCAACTTTGATAATATTCTCGTTTATTTCGGGCTCGGTGGAGGTGATCAAGAAATTGATTAAATTTTGGGAGTCGTCCGGGCAGTGGAAGAGCCATTAAATCGGCGCACTGTTACACCCTGTGCGTGAAAACGACGTACTAAATTTTCGTAACGCTTCGTCGTACAGGCATGTACAAAAAGGAAAAACGAACGACAAACAGGTACTCTGTAGAAGGTAAATTGAATTATATGCCTCATAACTTCTGTATCCTGCCTCTGTCCATATTTGTTCCGCCCAGCAAGCTTTACGTATACACTTTCTAGCTTTTCGTTACTCATAATTCCAGCTTCGATGTGACTTAGTATCACTAAATCAAGTTCATTTTTCGACATCTCTAAACAATTGTTCCGCGTACTCTCGATCATTTCCCGTGGTATCAGTGTATGGCATTCATTATTACAACAATCTTTTGACAGACATTTTGTTACCAGCTCCTCCTCCTTTACATCAACAACATACAGGTCCATGTTAACAAAAGTTTGTTCGGTATCATCTTCTGCCTGAGATACACATACTTCGTCTTCATCATCATCGCTTTCTTCATCGTTTTCATCATCGTTTTCATCATCCTTTTCATGGAAATATAGTCCGTATACGGCACTGAACTCCTCATCAACACTCATGTTTCATTTCATGCGAAATGCGAAGACGATAATCAATAGAAACAGTAAACGTCACTTCTTCGGTGTTACTTTTTTAAATGTTCCACACTAGCAACTTACACGATGAACTATAATAATATTCCGACCAACAACAACACTTACTGGACGTCCGGCGCGGAGAACAATTAACGAGATAATGAGAAACTGACGAAACGAGTTGCTTACTTTTAACAGCTTTTCCACAGAAAACTAGTTTTCGCACGTAAGCTCCCTTTTCGTAGACCAGGTCACATATAATCAAAATTAGAATATAATTTGAAATTTAATTTAAAATTTTAAATTGATTGTTAAATTTAAATACAGTTATGAAATTTTGAGATTTAAGCAAGATTAAAAATGTTACCAAATGGTCGGTAAATAAGTTTATTGAAAGTGGTACACGAGTAAATCAATTTAAAAAACGAACCGGTTTTAAAGGAGTTTCCAAATTAAAAAACTGAAACCCGGTTTTCAGCAAAAATGATATTTCGAACAAGCAAAAAACCGGTTTTTAAACATTTCCGGTTTGTTGGACACTCTACTAGCAAATGCAACAACGAATTTGTTGAGGAAACATAAAATTTCCTCTATTTGAATTTATGCACTAGTTTCACCACACCCTTTCTTGTATCTTACAGCTTCGTCATGAAAATATTCTTAATTTCATTGGCGTCTCTATTGATCATGGATCTGTCATCATATTCACCACCTACTGTGCCCGTGGCAGTCTTGAAGATGTTTTGGCCAATGAAGATTTGCATTTGGATCACATGTTCATCTCATCCCTGGTCAGTGACGTACTCAAGGGAATGATTGCCCTACACGACTCTGAAATCATATCACATGGCAATTTGAGGTCGAGCAATTGCCTCATCGATTCCCGTTGGGTATGTTCAATCTCAGATTTCGGGCTGCACGAGTTCAAAGCAGGTCAAGAGGAACCGCATAAGTAAGTTTACAATTATTTATGGTATCGTGTGGTATGGTATCGTATTTATGGCATGAAATGGTATTTATTGTTATAAATAACTATTGTGTGTTGGTTGACATTCTATTTAATGGGTGACTGGTTTCCAAGAAACCACTTAAATGTACACGACCACAGACCATTTGATGCCAAAGCTAAAGTATTGAAGATTATTTTGGTTCAGCAGTTGCTGCTGGTTATTTTAAACATCATTTTTCAGTCGATGGCTTTTACTTTTTGCCTTAATATTATTTGTTAACAATTTCGTTGTAGAAGAGAAATAGAATTGAAACGTGATTTGTGGAAGGCACCGGAGCTTTTAAGGGATGAGTGCGTGTCCACGCGTGGCACCCAGAAAGGAGATGTTTATTCGTTTGGTATTGTGTTATATGAGATAATTGGCCGCAAGGGACCATGGGGCGGTACAACATATACGCGCGAGGGTAAGTTTTAATTGCTGCTTTAACTTAATAAATAAATGTATATATCATGATTTTTTTACCGTGTCCCATTTTTGCATTCAAATGTAAAATCATAAATTGTCTCAATTAGTTGGTAGGTGTTTTACTTTAACACTTCTACACAACGAAACGTCAGAGAAAAATAATTAAGTATTGTTACTTGCATTAAATAGGAAACAGATCAAAATAGCCTAAAAAATCGACACAAATTAAACCTTAAATATTAATTTGTCCAAATATTAGTTTTCATGTGGACTTGAATTGTGGCCCATAAGAAAACTGTGACACCCTAGAAAAACACCCTTTATAATATCTGGTGGAATAATGAGATTGTCTGCTCTGGTGTGTGCTAAAGTAAAACCCCGTTTGTGAATAATATAGCCAATTTGAAATATATTGTTATTTTATGGCTCTAAAGTAGTATTGGGGAAAATGACTTTGGTCAATGGCATAAATTAGTCTTTAACACATTAGGTAATTATGTAAACGACATAATCTAATTTACACATTCACGCTGTGTGGACAGTAATTTGTAATGATTCCCAGCAACAAATTCTATACAAATCAACAGAAGTTCCACCAGAACTACGCGGTAAGAGCAAGTGCAAATGTCGTTGCGCCGTCGCTTTTTACATTGGGTTGGCCTGTGCTGGCAGTAGTCTTAATTTCAGCACTTTCAAGTAGAATTAAAGCTGCTCCTTAGCGCAATGTTTCAATGGAACATTACCACGATAGTAGCATGTCCGATTAGAAACCGGAAGCAATTTTTTTTTAATGTTTGCTGTTTTTTGAGCGTTTTGCAATATATCGTTTAAATTTGTAGCCCTTTTGTTAAAAAAAGTCAAATGTGGCAAGTACAACGAAATTATTTCTAGAGCGACATTTACATTTAGTTTCCAAAAATTGTATTCGCCTGAAAGTATACCATACAAATTACGTTGTGTCCAATTCACACTGGAACAAATTTAAAAAATTACCAGAAAAAATTAATAACGTCGTTGTTTTGGAACGAAGGGATGGGGACTAAATGAAAAAAAATTAAACAACTTTTTTTTTAGCGTATTATGCTTTTATTATGTATTATTATTATGTTTTTTCTTATTGTATTGCTTGCATACTTTTAGGAGTTTGTGGTTTAGTGTTTGAAAGTTCTACCTATTCGTTTTGTGGGCTTTATTTTGTTGCATACCTTTAGATATAATAAGCCAATGGAGTGTGGGCAAAGATTTGTACAGTGAGGGACGTATATGAGGATAGTTTTCCTTCATGTTGGCTTTGTGATAGTCATGCCCATGTGAAGTGTACTAAACAAACACTTATGGATATCGTTTCACAGGTTTTTGGATGCCCCGATTTAATTTTTGGAAAACATTTTTCGATCAGGATTTCGATAACTAACCTAACGGAGGGAAGAGCATGTGTAATTTACCTTTTCTCACCTATTTTCTTAACAAGGTTTAACGTTTTAAACTTTTCTATTAACTTTACTAAGGATTAGAAAATAAATAAAAAAAATAATAAAATAATAAATTAACTTCGTTAAAAAATATATATATCATTACGTTCGACATTTTCATCATCGTCGTGTGCGGTGCTTTCGAAATTTTGGTTTGAAATTTCGAAATTTTAGTTTGACAGTTTATGGTATTGCCAGACTTAAATTCCGACACAGGAATGTATTTAACTTTACACTGAAAAAAATCAATTGTTATACAAGTACTTTATATTTAAATATGAAATCAAAAACTGGACCAAAGTTTAAAAAAAACTGCCCATTAAACAAGAAATTTCCCAAAATATGTGAGACATTTCGCTATGATCCAAGCCGTTAGTCTAGACACAAACCAAAGCAAAGTAAACAATATAATTGATAATACTGGTTTGTAGTATAATAGAGTTAAAACAAAGTTGTTGAATTTTTTCTCATTTAGTCTCCATCCTGCAACGTGCGATAAGGAACTTTATTCCAAAAAAGTTTAAAACAACCAGAAACATAACCTTCATATGTCACACATCTACTAAAAATAATCAAAAATTAGCCTGCACGCATGTATTGAAACAATACTCAACTTTGGGCCCCTTGCCTGTTCAATAACGTGCATGGAACCTTCAAAACAGTGAATTGTCGACCATAGTGGTTAATTGGCCACTGTTTAAGTCAGTTATTTTATGTGGATTTCTGCCTCGGTTTTTGGAATTTTGTCCGGTCATTTGTTAAATCAGTCCAAGTGTGCACTGCAAGTTTTTGATAAAAAATTTGGAAAACATATGCGGCTCAGCGGATTTACACGAATTCGGGGCCCACGAAGCGAAGTGCATCATTAGATTTTTGGCCTACATTGAAGGTTTCATACGATTTTTTTTAATTTCTTACTTAGAGGCTGCGATTTTGAGCTAATTTTTTGAGATAAGTTTGTAAATATGTCACCAATATTCGAGTACGCCTCATCCTATTTTGTTTAGACAAATTTAGAAAAATGACAAACTACAATACCTTTAATCTAAACCTATACTATTTCCCTAGATAAGCAACAGTTTTGCAGTTATAAATAAATTAATGAAGAAAACATAATAATTTGTTGCCTAAAAAATTAAAATTGTGTATGAAAATATTTTTTTTAACTCCAGTATTATAAGGTAAAAAACTAATGATGCAGATTCGATTCGTAGGACCCGAATTAGTGTAAATCTGTTTTCTGTTTGACTTGCACAGTGTAATTTTTACATGTTCCATAACAATTGTTCCCCGACCCGGGATTCGAACTCAAGTGCCTTGATTGCCAGCCGTGCATTTCGACATTGATATATAAAAGACATTCTAAAAAAACAATAACACCTATAGTGACAAAAACACTTTCTTATGACAAACACCATAATATCTGTAATGCAATTTCGGAATTCTATATGGCGAAAATCCGCAGGCAATATTTCGTTGGACGTATTAAAGGGAGTAGAGTCATTGGAAGTATTCCATTATATTTTTGCTATGTTTCTCTCATAGAGGAAATTAGAATAGGGTAGTTTATTCTCTCGATGGCTGTTACTTCATATTGTTACGAATTTCCTTATTCGTCGTTTTTGCGCTGTTTAATCAAGGTTCGTTTTAAATTACTATAATTACAACTTCCTTTTATTTCACTTACATATACATATAGTACAACGGTTTACTTTATTTACACCACTTTTCAATAAGTCTTGTTTTACTTTCAAATCGCGTTGCTTACTTTCCGGCGGTTAATCACAAACTGACTCTCCGTTCCACAGACCTCATGTATTTATACGAATTCACCATACTCAAATGTAGTTATCTCTAGTGAATTCAAGAACCTTCTAGTCGTTGTTGTTAGTTATCTTTCTACTAATTTATGAATCCATCTCTGGAATCATCTCGACTAGTGGAGAATTATGTTATGTTATGTTACCTGAGGCGAATTCATGATACTAGGTTACCGATTTGGTATATTGTTACAATGCATACTTTCAGGCGCACTGTTATTTACATAATGTTAGTGTGGTCATTAACAGTAAGTAAAATATTTTACTTAATCGTAACAATATGTATGGTTACAAGTACACGTTGGATGGTGGAAAGCACAAAATAATTGCTACACAAATATATACCAACAAAAGAATCAACAAAGAAGTACAAAATACATTTAAATTTTATAGTTCGATACCAAATCGACAAAGTTAAGTCGACAGTTCTTGATAACACTGTGGGTAATTTTTTAAGTCATGGCAAAATAACCATATACGGACACCACTACGTGATAAAAGACTAAAAAAAAAAGACCCGTGTTTCCCAATTTTTCCCAAAGTCATGCACTTTTTTTTATGGGCCGCCACAGTTTTGGGGCCTCGGTATCATTTTCGTAAAAATGTGATCATTTTCTCAGGCTCATATCTTGCAAACCGTTCAAAATTTCGATTTACTCTCTGAGGCAAAGTTGTAGCTCTTGTCATAAAGAACAAAAATTGCGAACATATAAAATCAAAAAACTTCACCTTCCAGATCAAAATAATTCGATTTTTTTTACTTTTTCCCGTGTTCAGGTCCACAGGTAGCAAACCGTTCAAAATTCAAGGAAACAATCAACTACAAAAATTTACCTAAGATCTCAGTAAACAAATTTCTAGAACATATATAAGAACATATAATTTCTAGAACATATTCTTAACACCGTTTTTTAATTTCATTTGTTTTTTATTTACTTCAACATTGAGATACTATGCTATCTATTACAAAAATATTAAAAAAAAGTATTCGTATTATGTTTATAATGTTGATGGCCCTGGACTTGCAAATCGCGCTCTCTTAAGTTGTGGATCCAAATCGTCGTCCGAATCTGACTCTGATTCAGCAATTATGGTGTCCACAGGCACGTTGCTTCCAGACTGCCCTCCATCATCAGCTCTTTCATCTTCAAATACTTCATTAACATCATACAGGGTGATCTTGTGACTCCACCAACATACCTCTGCAAGCAATGCGTCGAGGTTTTTGCCTTTGTACCGTTTTTCCATGGGCATTGTGGTTTGGTGAAACCGTTCTCCTTGCTCATTTTGATAAAATCGTCAAAATGAAAATGAAGAAAATGCAGCTTTAATGTCATCGACGCGCCTATAATCTCAAAATAATGCAGCATTTGTTTCACCCATTCTCTTGCTTCCGGTTCCGCGTCTCGATCCCCTCCCAAGACTCTGGTGCATACACGCTGAAGGTAAATCCATGCCATTGAATGATTTTCATCAAGCGATGAGTCAAAGTTGCTCTTGAATAGCTTTCTAATGTCAGGGCCATTAAGTACGCCTGTTAAATGAAAACAAAAAATAAAGACAGAAAAGAAAATATTAACATAGTGTAAATAGTACAATTAGGTGAACAAAAATTCGTTTTAAATTTACTACAATACCTTTTTTAATTTTGTCATCGCTACGCTTTGGGAAAACGCTTTTCAAATAGTCGAATGCGTTTGGACAATTTACAACGGCCACTTCGATGAATTTTTTAACAATTCCCAATTTTATGTGGAGCGGTGGCAGCAAGATCTCTTGAGTATTGTCAATTAAAGGTGCATTCTTCAGTCTATGTTGTTGTATTTGTTCATCCACACTTCCTCTTGGCCTCCACGAGTTCCATTGGAATTGATTCAGAGGTGAGCGTGAATCCGAATTACAAAGAAAACAAAAGAATTTTGGGAAGCCGCCCTTATCGATGATCCCTTGCAAAATGTTGATGACCTTCAAATCACAGCAAATCTTCCATTTATTTTCGTAATATTTGATTTTTTCCATTATATCTTTCAATGTTTCATTGCTTTCTTTCATATTGATACCCATTGCTAGCGGAATGGAAGGTTTTCGTTTCGACACATGCAACAACACTGCTTTCAAGCTTGAAACAGAACCATCAATAAATAATCTCCACTCACTAGCGATGTAGTTCATTCCCATTTTTACCACCAAAGCTTTTATATCGTTGCAGTAAGCGAACGAATTGTCATCATTTAGAGTGTAGAGCATCTGAAATTCAGCTTGTCGTTTGCGGTACGCCGTAGAGTTAACATTAGCATGTGTGAGTTTTCTTTGCTTTAAAAAAGCTGGCGATAATCCCAATATGGCCGCAATGAAATCCATTTCCATTTGTGTTATTAGTTGTGGTCCATCTCTTCCCTGTTGGGGCTCATAATCGGTATCAAATGGATCTTCATAAGTAACACCACTTGCTGTACTCATTCCTGTAAATTCTGTAGTACGATCTGGAGTTGGCGGCCTTGGTGATACAAAATTTTCAGGTGCAAGCACTGGTAGTGTGGCTGTTGCAGTTGCTTTATAAATTTTGTTCTTCTCAGAATGTCGATTTATACGACATGTGTAATTTACGCATGCATAGCAACTGGTTTCATCATGATCACCTGGGCGATTAATCCAGTTTACCGGCTTGCAATACTTCATAGTACCTCTGCCTCCACTCAACCATGCCATGAGATTGTTATAACATTGGCGACACACTGTATTAGGTGTGTAATTTTACCGGTCAAGTCCATTTCGTCGAAAAACAATGTATATGCTCTTTTAAATTCACTAGTTAAAAGATTCTTTTCCTTCTGAAATCTTGTAGATGTTTTTTTTCTGGTTCGATGACCGCAAACGTAGCAAAATAAATCAATATTTTCACACTGCCTATTGAAATTGTCAGTTGCCAATGTTGTGTGCGAATTATACTGTAGCACTTTCACTTTTTTTACTTTCACTTTCACTTTATAACTTTCACCGCTGAGCTCTCGTTGACGTCGCGCTGTGTAATGCCTCGATGTGAGCGTCGTGTCGCTTTTATATTGTGTGCTGCGTCCCTTGTTGCGTGTGCTGAGCTTACTGCATTGCCTGTGCTGCTGCTGTCGGTGCATGATCACGTGATACCTAAGCGCTACCTAAACGGTGTTAACCCTTGGACAAACATATGGTTCTGGCCAGGCATATTTCATTTTTTGCTACCTATGGACCTGAACAGGAGAAAAAGGTAAAAAAAATGAAATTAAAAAATTGTCGGCAAATTTTTCACTTTTGCGTGCTACCTAAACAGTGTTAAGAATCATCTCTAGGAAGTTTATATGTTCCAGAAATTTATTTACTGAGATCTTAGGTAAATTTTTGTAGTTGATTGTTTCCTTGAATTTTGAACGGTTTGCTACCTATGGACCTGAACACGGGAAAAAAGGTAAAAAAAATCGAATTTTTTTAGTTTTTTGCGATTTTGATCTGGAAGGTGAAGTTTTTTTGATTTGATATGTTCGCAATTTTTGTTCTTTATGACAAGAGCTACAAGAGCTTCTTTATGCCTCAGAGAGTAAATCGAAATTCTGAACGGTTTGCAAGATATTAGCCTGAGAAAATGATCACATTTTTACGAAAATGATACCGAGGCCCCAAATCTTTGTCGGCCCATAAAAAAAAAGTGCATGACTTTGGGAAAAATTGGGAGACACGGGTCTTTTTTTTTTAGTCTTTTATCACGTAGTGGTGTCCGTATATGGTTATTTTTTTTCGTGTTGCACTGTGTAATTTTCGATGAATATCTCTCATTTGCACAAACCTAGGACGAAGAGTGTGAATTGAAACGCAAGATGAGAAAAATTGTATCTCTATTCTAAATTCCTGTATGTTTCTTCATTCGTGTCAGTCGTTTTGTTTGAGAACAATATTTTTTTGACATTTGCTGTATAAGTTTTCGACGTTTATGAGGCTCCTGCACGTTTTCATACGTACTACTAACATGAAAATTTTGCAAAATTCTTTTTTAAATTCTATTTAGTCATCAAATTTAAGGAGAAATTGATACCTGAAATAAAAAGGCACTTATTTATCATTTATGCAAACGACGTTTGATACATATCAGGAAACGGTTTGCCTGCTATTAAGGAAAATGTACTGCCATGACAACAAACTGTTTGCAGTTTTAATAAGATACCCCACACAGAGTTTTGCAAAGACAGTAAAAATATGTATGTTATTATCTTATGTTCAGCAGCCTTTCGGCTTTGTTTCCTAAGCTATATTTTTGAGAATATATTTGGGCCTAAAGTTGCTGTTTTGTCCATCCACAAAACTGAAACATAGAAGTGGGAAATGCAACAAATGGCACTCAGCGCAAGAAATTACCATACTGTTTCCGTACTTGTACCATATTCGCTATAACGAAGGGTGTATGTACAAATATTCGGCCCAGTTAACTATAAACTATTTTAAACGTAGATTACACCCAAGTGGTATTCCTCACAGTATGTCTAGGTTAGAATGCAAGGCCAATCTTTGTAAATATGGTTTTATCCATCCATGTGCTTTGGTTTATTATTGTTATACTGTAGCAACAATACCTTATATCGATTCGGGTTTGGGCATTGTTGGTTTTTGCGGCTATTCACAACAAACGTAAATAATCATTTAAGGACACCCACATTCTCATATTTGCATATATGTATGTTGTAGTTAAGCTTGTAAGCATTTATTGCCATTAAGCCATCAAACACCCACTGCCTATCAGAGTGTATTTAGAAGAGCAAACCAAAAAAATTGCCCTTAATATCGGGTTTTTCAATAAGAGCACTACAAAAGTTTTTTTAAATAAAACAAAACCGGTGTTAGATACCAATGAAATTCTTTATTCCTGTGAAAGTACGTTCGATGCCATTATGTATGGAACTCGATTTCTTTTGCATGGCCACCACGGGCACACTTGCAGAAGTCCAGACGCTGAACCCAATTTTCGACGGTTTTCCAGCATGAAGCGGCCGATACTGCTGCAATTTCACTTTCGATATACGTACGAAGTTCATCAATCGTCGCTGGCTTGTTGGCATAGACCATAGACTTGACGTAGCTCCACAGGAAATAATCTAACGGCATCAAATCGCACAACCGAGGCGGCCAATCGACTGGGCCATTTCGTGAGATAACACGTTCACCAAACTTGGTTTCCAATAAATTGATTGTGGCATTCGCTGTGTGGCTTGTGGCGCCGTCCTGTTGGAACCACATGTCCTCCAAGTCCATATTATCCAATTGGGGCCAAAAATATTCGGTTATCATTGAACGGTAGCGATTCGCATTCACAGTAATGTGCCGATCTTGATCATCATGGAAGAAATACGGCCCAATGACGCCGCCGGCCCATAAACCGCACCAAACCGTAATTTTTTTGGGGATGCAATGATGACTCATGGATTACGTGTGGATTGCTGTCTGACAAGTAACGCATATTTTGCTTATTGACGAAGCCATTCAGCCAGAAATGAGCCTCATCGCTGAAGATGATTTTCCGATGAATTCCGCTCTTAAAGTTGAGGCCACTGACTCCAAATTTCGGTAGTAAATTTTAATAATTTCGACTCGCTGTTGGCTCGTATATCTTTCCATGATAAAATGGCAAACCTTACTGAAGAGAAATGTCAAAAGAGCGGGAAAAATATGGAGTCGTTTGCTGTCCCTATCGATTTACTTTTGTAGCGTCTCTGTTGAAAAACCCTTTACATTATGCATTTTTAAATCAAATGTTTGCATATTTTATATATGAAATTTAATGTATCTACATGTGTGTTATTTTTTTTTAGAAATTGTTACCTTTGTCAAACAACCTGAGCTACTCCACCATGGAGTTTTCCGTCCATCACTTTCACATCTGGATATACCAGACTACATTCGATTGTGTTTGCGTTCATGTTGGGAGGAGGATCCGGAACTGCGACCAGACATACGATTAGTTCGCATGAAGTTAAAGGAACTACAAGCTGGTTTGTAAGTACCAATGATTTGTTTATCTTTAATTTCCCAATTTATTGAGTGTTTTTGGAAAATTATCTATGCCAGGCAAATTTTTGCTAAAATAAAAGTTATTATTTAAATTGAAATTTTTACTTATATTTATATTATTATGTTGAAGTTTTTCCAAAATTTTATTTTTAATTTAATTAATTTTGTAGAAAAGTTAAAATCTCCGTAAAAACGTTCTCAACAAATGTAATGTTTTCAATGTAATATTCGATCGAGGTCGATGTTCGTTCAAGGACGCATTTCGTGAAGTTAAGTACCTTAAATACAATGTTGTGCCATAAAACATTGATGATGAGAAAAAACTCATAACGCAAGATCGTCATGAGGTTGAGGCAGCCTTAGGCTTTGGTTCCAACAGTACGTACACCTGACATAGTGTATCATCATTTAACCGTGACAAAGATTTGTTCTTGTTGTATTCCAGATAATTGGGCAAAAGCTCAAAAGGTACTCGTCTCAATTGGTGCAAACAAATGCGCAAGAAATCAAGTGGTGCTGCTTGAAATGCGTATATAAGACGTGTCACAAGTGACAAATCATACTCATGTGTATGAGCCCAAAACTAAATAGCAGTAGATTGTGTGGGTGCTTCATGGTGAACCAATTCCAACAAAAGTTGTTTTCGCTCGAAGCACTTCGAAACAAATGGTTACCCCTCTTTTTCTGAAAAACTGGTCATGTGTCTACTGAGTCATTAGTGGAACGTAGAATGGTCAATAATGAATAATATACCACCATTTGTTTGACAGAAGTGTTCTGAGAAATTAGGGAAACCAGACGCCAAAAACGGAAAATACTCCATCACGACAATGCGAGTTCTTACACATCGGTTAATAGGTCATCCACTATACAGTCTCGATTTGGCTCCCACGGCCTTATTCTTTTGCCCGAACATCAAAGGTAAACTGTGCGGAAAATAATTTGGGGTCTCTCACGCGGATTGGAAATAACGCTATGACGAATGGTGCGAACACGTGCAAAAGTCCAGATTATAAAGGCGAATATTAAAAAACAATAACGCAAGGTTCAATTTGAAATCAAAATTTGTATTTATTATGTTCACAATATAAATTGTTATGCTATAGTACCTGGAACACGAAAGCTTAAAATTTAATGCTATTTGGCTGATTCCATGAACCTTGGTTTAATATTACTCTCCACTAGTTCGAAGTCATACCCTAGTCATACAGTTTAGCAGTTTATTTTTTGGTCCTTTTTGTAAGAACATGTAATATATTTGCACGAAAAGGTCCTTTTTAAAGAGAAGTACTTCTTTTATTAAAAGCTAATGTTTTTTTAAGAAAATTCACTATTTTTAAGAAGAAGCAATGTGGTTTTCAGCAGAGACGCTACAAAAGTAAATTGATAGGGACAGCAAATGACGCCATATTCATTCCCGCTCTTTTGACATTTCTCTTCAGCAAGGTTTGCCATAGCATCATGGAAAGATATACGAGCCAACAACGAGTCGAAATTATTAAAATTTACTA
The DNA here is from genome assembly GCA_963931995.1 of Phaonia tiefii. Lineage (NCBI taxonomy): Eukaryota > Metazoa > Arthropoda > Insecta > Diptera > Muscidae > Phaonia > Phaonia tiefii. The sequence continues at coordinate 275,537,530 of OZ008368.1, forward strand.
CCGAAATTTGGAGCCAGTGGCCTCAACTTTAAGAGCGATACGTCCAATTTATGGTCGTCATAATCGTCCTACCAGATCAACAATTGAGCTTCTAGTGGAAAAGTTTCAATCCACAGGCAGAGTACAAAATGTTCCCGTGCCAGTGAGACAAAGATGTGCCCGTAGTGTCGAGAATATTGCTGCCGCTGAGGCTTCAGTTCAAGAAAGCCCAAATGTGTCTCTCACACGTCGTTCTCAAGCGTTGGGCACCTCTGTGACGTTGTTGTGGCGAATTTTGCGAAAAGATCTTGGCCTACATCCTTACAAGATCAAATTGACGCAAGAACTGAAGCCGCTTGACCATCATAAGCGTCGTATGTTCGTGAATTGGGCTGAGCAACAACTTGAAAATGATTCGGATTCATTTCTGGCTGAATGGCTTCGTCAAGAAGCAAAATATGCGTTATTGGTCACACACCAATCCACACGTAATCCATGAGTCAACATTGCATCCCGAAAAAATTACTTCTTCCATGATGATCAAGACCGGCACATTACTGTGAATGCGAATCGCTACCGTTCAATGATGACCCAATATTTTTGGCCCCAATTGGATAATATAGACTTGGAGGACATGTGGTTCCAACAGGACGGCGCCACAAGCCACACAGCGAATGCCACAATCAATTTATTGGAAACCAAGTTTGGTGAACGTGTTATCTCACGAAATGGCCCAGTCGATTATTTCCTGTGGGGCTACGTCAAGTCTATGGTCTATGCCAACAAGCCAGCGACGATTGATGAGCTTCGTACGAATATCGAACGTGAAATTGCAGCAGTATCGGCCGATTTATGCTTCTGCAAGCGTGCCCGTGGTGGCCATGCAAAAGAAATCGAGTTCCATACATATTGGCATCGAACGCACTTTCACAGGAATAAAGAATTTCATTGGTATCTAAAACCGGATTTGTTTTATTTAAAAAAACTTTTGTAGCGCTCTTATTGAAAACCGTTTACTTTCTGTAAGAAAGTATGATTTTTTTTACAACGAAGTACTTTTTTAAAAGCCGGTACTTTTTAAAGAAGTCGTTCTCTTTTTAGGAAAAGGTAATTTTTTTGAGAAAATTTACTTATTTTCAGAAAGATTACTTATCTCAAGAAAAGCAAAGAAAAGGCATTGTTTTATTTTTAAGAAAATGTACTTTTAAGAAAAGGAATTTTTGTAAAAAAAAGGAATATTTTTTTAGGGAAGGTATTTTTTGAAGAAAATGTTTTTTTAAGAAATGGGATTTTTTTAGAATTGGTCCTTTTTTCAAGAATAGGTAAATTTTTAAGAGTAGGTAATTATCTCAATAAAAGTTATTTAGTTTCACAAAAAACGGTACTCTTTAAAGAAAATTTAGTTTTTTAAGAAAAGGCGTTTTGTTGTATGAAAATGTACATACTTTTTTAAGAAAAGGTACTTATTTAAAAAAAAATAATTTTTTTAAGAAAATTTACTTTTTTTCAGAAAATTTACTTTTTTTAAACAACGCTGCTTATTTAGAAAAAAATTATTTTTTTAAGAAAATGTACTTTGTGCTAGATATGAATAAGTATTTTTTTGAGAAAATTTACTTTTTTTAAGAAAAGTCACTTATTTAAGAAAATGTTTTTTTTTTAAATTCTTTCACTTTGGCATTACTAAATTTATTTTATTGGGTTCAAAACTACAATATTTACTAAATACTGGTTACAGGCTCCACCTAGAAACCTTCCCTTTAAACAAGAAATTTCCAAACTTATGTGAGACAGCTAGTTAATTTCTTTCTCTATGATCCAAGCCGTTAGTCGAGACACCAAGCAAAGCAAAAGTAAACAATATGGTTGATAATACTGGGTTGTAGCATAATAGTGTTAAAACAAAAGACGTTTAATTTTTTTTACATTTAGTGTTCCGCAATGTGTGATAAGGAACTGCGTTCCAAAACATGGTATCTCTACCTTGTCTATCCAAAAACTATTCAATTTGTTTTAATACCTTCAAGCTTGTTGGTTAATTCCATGCCATGATTTTTTGCAAAGTGCCGAGGCAACGCCCCTTTTTGGCGTAAACACACAGTTATTTCTTTGTAAAACTTTATTCTACTAATCATCTATTTTTGATCTTCATAACTCAAAAATAACCTGAGATATGGCTACTAAAAATTTGAAGTTACGTGGGTGGTAACATGCTCCTTGGTGCAATAACGACCTTATATAGACTGCAACAATCCCATCAATAGGTTAGATTGAAGTATCTGTTACAATTGACACACTTATTCTAATGAGGGCCATGATTATATCACGAGACGTCTAATTCCGCACCCATCGTTAAACCTAAAAGTTCACCTGGTATGGCTAAGAAGCGGCCATCTCACACCGATATTACAGCATGTTTCTGAAAAGGAAACGTGATTTAGTCCCTGGTGAACCAGTTAGTACTCTGACAAAAGGTTATAAGTATGATCCTACATAGTGTCTCCTATGCACACAATAGTTCCGGCATTAGCATTCGAGATATTCGACGTTCTCATCCTTCTCTACATCTCCAAAACTCCTGCAGTAATCGTGGGCTGAGATATTATGTCTATACGCGTGCCTGCCTATTAAACTGTCTCCAGTGACCACAAGTCCTAGCATAGAGATATTTTGTCCATGACTGACTATTAAGTTTAAGATACGATTCAGGTAATTGCATGACGATACTAGTCTTGTGATCCTGCATTTTGTGCCGTTAGACCATCAATCACTCCCATAAATAAACAATTATTTCCATTATATGCCATAAACGGAGATAGGAGAGCTCCTCAGAATAAGTCAGCTGAGCGCGAAATTTACACTCACTGATGGGAACCTACAACTTTATACCGGTTCCGAATGATTTTTGGAACGAAGTTCCCTATCGCATGTTGCGGGATGGAGGCTAAATGAAAAAAAAGGTAAACAACCATTTTTTTAACACTATTATGCTACAACACAGTATTATCAACTATATTGGGTACTTTTGCTTTGGTTTGTGTCTAGACTAACATATGTTGGGTAATTTCTTATTTAATGGGAAATTTCTAGGTGGAGCCTGTAACCAATATTTAGTATATATTGTAGTTTTGAACCCAATAAAAAGTAAATTTAGAAAAGCCAAAGTGAAAGAAGTTTAAAAAGACCACTTTCTTAAATAAGTGTCTCTTCTTAAAAAACGTTAATTTTCTCCAAAAAAATACCTATTCATATACTTAAATAAAGTACATTGTTTTAAAAAAAATGCATTATCTTAAAGAAGTTCGTTTGCTTAAAAAAGTACATTTCATACTCTTTTTTTTTTAAATAAATTCTATAAAAAAATGTCTTAAAAAAGTTTATCATTTGACAAAAAATATATTTTTTTAAAGATCCATTTAAATTATCGTATTTTTCAACGGGCGCCTTAGGCATATTGAAACTAACTAGTATATAATATATAGCGAAAGGATCTTCGTTCCAACCGGGTGTCCCCTGACACCTCTAGTGATTTTTAGCAAGCTGATAGTTGTCTATAGTCTCGATAGTTGTACCGTCAGTTTGGTGGCAGTCGTCGAAGAAAATTTGAAGTATTCAGAGGTACAATCGAGCCCATGTTATCGATTACAAGAGTTGCGGAATTCGCCCCATTTAAGCGGCCAAAATTCGGATTTTGGAAACTCACTTTTTTCTACAACTACCGTCTGGAGGGTGAAAAGAGTATAATGCCCTTCTAGATTCCGTTATTTACAAATTCCCATTTGCTTTCATTCGCTCCAACTACACTGCCACAGTTTTGTTTCTCAGATAGTGCAGTTGATTACACTATTGTAGTCGCAAAAGGTATCAACATTCTAGTAAATTGTATCGACTGGTTTGGTCGGTACCCATGACATGTCTGTAGAATGAAACATTTTTCAAAAAATCGAATTTTAACAATTGAAGCCCCTAGTGGAAGAAGGTGTTAACTCACTTTTTTTCAAAAAAAAATATTTCCATTCTTTTAATGTTTCCTGAATCCTGTCTGATTTTGTTTTAGATACGAAAAAAAAGTCACCTGGTATCTAAATTGTTAAAATTAAATTTATAAATTTTTTTTATCAGTTACCATGGAAACATTAAAAGAAGGAAAATGTTGTTTTTGGATAAATGTGAGTTAACACCTTTTTTCACCAAGGGCTTCAATTTTCAGATTTTCCAGCACTTTTTTTAAAAAAAAAGATTTTTTTCAATTGTTTCAGCATAACTTCAAGGGGACTCCAAATTTTTCACTTACAATATTCGGCAAAATTGTAGCCATGGTAAAGCTGAACAACTTTTGGGAACAGATTAATTAATCTGAACGTGTCTAGTCACCCTAAATATGGGCGGTCACAAAACTAGGCGACCTAACAAAGAAGACATAAAAAAGCTGGAAAAAATTGCCTTTATTTTTCAACATAATCTCCTTTTATCTGTATACACTTTTTGCAGCAATATTCAATAGCTTCGATACCCTATTTATAGTAAGAACTGTCAAACACCTTAAAATAGCCATCAACCGCATACTCCACCTCATCATTGTTGGCAAATCTTTTAAAACCGAGCCATTTTTTCAAGTTTGGAAATAGAAAATAGTTCGAAGGAATTAAATGAAGCAATTCGAACTTTAACTCATTAATTTTGGCCGTCGTAATAGTGGATGTGTAAACTCGAGCATTGGCTTGATGAGACAACACCTTCTTTTACGCCAAATGCGTGAGTTTTACCGCAATTTCATCACTTAAACGCTGCAGTAAATTAGTGTAATATTCGCCGTTGATGGGTTTTTCCAACTGAAGATAATCAATTAAAACTATCCCATATGCTTCCCAAAAAACAGACGCTATGACCTTGCCTGCAGATGGAACCGACTTCGGCTTCTTTGGCCACTATACTCCCAAGCCAGTACACTGTTTGGACAGTTCCTTTGCCTCAGGTGAGAAGTGGTGTACCTTTGTCTCATCCATTGCTCAAATCAATCATCATCGACTAAAAATTCGGCTTTATTGCGGTGAAACATCGGCAAACTCTAGTGAAACATATTCACGACGCTGTTTTTGCTCTATTGAAGCAAGCGCGGCACCCATCTTGTGCACAGCTTTCTCATCTTCAAATATTCGGTCAATATACGATGTATAGCACTTTTTGAAATGCCTATCATATCAGGCAGCTCACGCACCTTCAGTCGACGATCATTCAATACCATTTTGTGGATTTTCCTAAACGTGTCTAGCGTGGACACCTCAAGTGGTGGACTATTACGGTGTTCGCTTTGTCAGCTCGTACGGCCTCGTTTAAGCTCTCCTATTCACGACGCTGTTTTTGCTCTATTGAAGCAAGCGCGGCACCCATCTTGTGCACAGCTTTCTCATCTTCAAATATTCGGTCAATATACGATGTATAGCACTTTTTGAAATGCCTATCATATCAGGCAGCTCACGCACCTTCAGTCGACGATCATTCAATACCATTTTGTGGATTTTCCTAAACGTGTCTAGCGTGGACACCTCAAGTGGTGGACTATTACGGTGTTCGCTTTGTCAGCTCGTACGGCCTCGTTTAAGCTCTCCTACCCAATATTTGACAGTCATAAATGAAGGAGCTGACTCCTCAAGAGTAGAATCTAGCTCGGCTTTAGTATTGCTTGGACTTAGACGTTTCAAATGGAAATATTGAATTACATGACGGTGACCAATTTTTTCCACGTTTACAAATTCACTGAAATCGTTTAATTTTGATGTCTCAAATAAAAATACTAATCAACGTCTAGCCTTGAAACTTAAAACATATCGCTCATTTGCCGGAATGTTGTATTAACTCAAAATTCTTCATTTTTGGACTAAGTACTATAAAATATTCTCCTGACCGAGTTCTTTCAGATGGATTAATTCCTATATCTAAATCTGTGTTAAATTCGTTAGGAGAGCATTTGGAAGTTAGCATTTTGTGTACATTCATATACAAAATAAAACTTTCAAAGTCGATTTACTCGAAACTATGTTTTTTGAGTTAATACAACATTCCGGCAAATGAGCGATATGTTTTATAAGGTTGCCACTTTTCACCGAAATATTTTTTTCAAATTACCGGCTAGTTTTGGGACCGCCGTCTAACACAAAGTCTTCTTTCCGGTGAGAAGTTGAAAGAAGATCGAAAAATTGTCTTCATTTTGTTCCAATGGATACGTCAATAAACATAATTGCCGAATGTGGTCAGAAGAGCAGCCAGAGGCTGTTCAAGAGCTGCCAATACACCCTGTTAATGGGCCGGCGACATCATTGGATCGTACTACTTCAAAGGCGATGATGGCCGCAACGGTACTGTGAATGGAGCAAGGTACAGTTCAATGATCAATGGTCGACCTTTTCAATAAAAAAACTTTTTCAAACTACTGGCATTATAGATGATGCCAGGTCAGGTTGGCTAGTTCTGGGACCATTCTCGTATGTACTCCACCGGTTGTACTGGCCAGTATAATAACTTCTGTACGGCTTCACCACTCACATTAAATTTTTCGCTGGAATCACTATTTAATAAAACTATGATTTAAAATCATTATGGGCTATGGTGTTCCTGTATTTGAGTTACCGCCTGTTCAAAATCAATCAAATTGTCTATTTTTGTACCTAACAAGTAAACAAATTAAGAAGGTTAATTTTTCTGTTTCTGCGATTTTTTACATTTATTGTGTAAACTTTGGAATTTGTTCCCTATTATTTAAATTTAAAGTTACGAGAATTTTAAAAATTCAAATTTTTGCTGAAAAAATTTTATATTTTAAAAATTTAAAATTTTTTTTAATTTAACAAAAATTTAAAATTTTAATTTTTAAAGTGCCGTATATCCACACCCCTTGAAGATAACATTTGAATTCAAAAAGGGGTGCATGAACATTAAATCACAGTTTAAGCTCATTCAAATTCTAAAGAATCGCCGCTGTATTGGTTCCGCCTTTAAACAAGCCGGGTTCGCGTTTTTGAGAATGTAAAGAAACAGAATTAAATCAACCTGCTGTCTTCCTAATTTATAATGTCGACTAAAAACAATGAAAAACGAGTTTCGAAGCGAAAAAATCTGTGTTACCGTTTAAAGTGAAAATAGAAATGCTTGATCGTTTACGCCTTGGGGTGTCGATTGCATCCATATCACGTTCATTCAATGTCAACGAATCAACTGTACGATCATTAAAAAAATCCCAAGATAAAATAAGGTCGTCTGCCGCTTCAACTTTACTGTCAGCGAAAATTGTTCGTGATCCAGCAATAGAAAAATGGAAGTGGCGTTGTCATTATGGATTGAAGACCGCAACCAAAAAAGGGTGCCCCTGAGTGGTGCAATGATCCGGTAGAAGGCAAAGCGTCTTTACGCACATTTTAAAAACCTGGTGGTAGTTGTGGTGGTGAATGTACAGATGGAGGATTTCAAGCATCGGAAGGTTGGTTCAGTAAATTTAAGGTGAGACAATCATAGCATAGCATTAAAATCGTTGGAGAAGCTGCATCTGCAGCCACTACTACAGCAGAACCTAGTAGCTGATTTGCAAACCTAGTAGCTGATGGAGGATACAAACCTGAGCAAGTACTTAATGCAGACGAAACTGCACTGTTTTGGAAGAGAATGCCAAACATTTTTAAAAGCGAAGAGTCTGCCCCTGGATTTAAGGCAGCAAAGGATAGAGTTACACTGCTGCTATGTTCTAATGCATCTGGAGATTGTGTCATTAAACCAATGATGCTTTACAGATCGTTAAATCCTCGTGCTTTAAAAAATCAAAACAAGGACGACCTGCCAGTGTTTTGGCGTGCTAATACGAAAGCGTGGGTTACAAGCGCTGTTTTTTGTGACTGGTTCTGAAACTGTTTTGTTTCTGAAATTGGAAGTTATTGATGTGTTAACATCTATAGCAGCGTATAGGGACTAAATCTATCAAAGTCAAAATCTGCTAAAACCAGATTTTATGCTGCAGCTAAAACCAGATTTTCTGCGACTGCGAAAGAGAATAATGACGTGTTAAACAAAAATGAGCGAGCAAGAGAGCAATGAAAGAGTGGTGTGGCAGGGGTGAGGCAAACGAAATTGTGTATATAGCGTATGTATTAACATAATAATGTATGTATGTACTTGTGTCTGTTGCTGTTGTTGAACGGAGAAACATATAAAGCATAGCCACGCAAAATTTCATTTGCAAGCGCATGGGCTTGCGCAGTCGACGTTATGGTGACATACTAATTTCAGCTACTTCGTACAAACTATGTGTGATGTTATGTGTTTGGCTGTTTCGTTGCTGTTGATATGGCAAACATGTGGTTATGTGACACACGTATACGTCAGCTACTTCGGACAAAGTATCTGTGATGTTGTGTGTTTGGTTGTTGTTGCTATGGCCAAACAAAGCGAGTCATTTGATGTTCAGCATTGCCCGGTGTATAAAAAAACAAGTAGAAACGGTGTTAAGTTCGATCGCGCCGAAGCTTATATACCCTCCACCACGACAATTTACACTCCCACTCTCCATTCTTAACAGTTTTTATTTTAGGTAATAAAATATACTACACACACCACCCACACAAACACTCCACGACACAGCAAGCACAAATAAATCACCAACATATCAGTAGTAGTAGTAATAGTAGTAGTTGTTGTTGTTGTTTTTTTATTATAGTGAAAGGTAAGTCCAATAAAATGTGGGTGCGGAGCACTCACAGAGCAAAGAGAGTAATGACGTATTATAGGTTTATAAAAACGAGATAGCAAGAGAGCAACGACAATTTTGTGAACTTGTGTACCGTATGTACGAATATGACAATGTATGGATGTATTTACAAGTGTCTGTTGCTTTGCATTCTTTGACTTTTGTGGGAATAAAACAAAAAGTATTGAGCAAGAAAATAATGACACATGTGCTTGCACTGGGTCTTTAAATAATTTGAAGTATTATTATTATTTAACTGTAACGTCATCATATGATTGAACGCTATTTTTTATTTTCCAATGTAACATTTACGAATATGTTCATAGAAATCGAACAGGTACCGTGTAGCAAAAAGGTGTTAACACATCGCCCGTGAGTTCGAACACTCATTGACTTTTTTTAAAAACAAATAATTTAGACTTTAAAGCACTTCTAGTTTTGGACAATGCACCAGGTCATCCTCGCTAACTTGAAACTATGCATCCAAATATAAAAGTGAAATTTTTACCTTCCAACACGACGGCTTTGCTTCAACCTATGGACCAAAGAATAATCTAGGCCTTTAAGTTCTATTACATTAGACGAACCTTCAAAATCATATTGGAATGTGATCCTGATATGAATGTTATGGAATGCTGGAAGAAATTTGACATAGCAAAATGCACCGTAAACATAAAAGAATCAGTGGAAGAACTGAAGCCCTACAAATTGAAATCATGCTGGAAAAAACTGTGGCCTGCTGTGACTGCGGAAAATCTGAGCAAATTCAAACTTTGACTGCAAACATAGCCGAAATTGCAAATGGAATAGGACGAGATGTGTTTGAACAGATAGAATCAAGTGACACTCAGAAGCTTGAATCGCAAGATGAAGATTCGACTGAAACCGACTTCGAGGAAATATGTAATTCACAGCCCATTGAAGAAGAGGATTCAATAAGCACGGGAAACGTGACATTTAATTTGAAAAATCTTAGTGAAGGTTTAAGAATGGCAAATGAGCTTTGTGATTTCTTTATGAACATTGATCCGTCTATGGAACGAAATCTTACTTTTAAAGAGGCAAATTGCTAATGCCACTGCTGAATATCAGTCTGAATTGAAGGAGCTTTTAAAAACTGTCAAGCAAGAAAAAATTACAAAATTCTTTAAACTATTGCCTAAGCTTGAAAATAATAATTAATCAATATGGTCAAAGACATCAATTAAATTCATTTTTTATATAGGTACTTGCTTTTTATTTTGGCACCTAGGAACGTATCTCCTATAATCCCATAATAAATTACCATTCCATATTCACGCTTTCCTTATTCGCGGCATATTTACGGAACGTATACCCCGCGTATAAAGAGCTTTTACTGTATTACATTGGTACATTTAGCATTGAATCGCACAAAGAAAATATATTTGATTTTTTTCTGACATGCTCCATATATAATTATTGCAATGAAGCTTCATCAATATTTACACATTACAAATCTGTAGATCTTTATTCACATGTAAACTTCATTCAAAATTTAAAAATCAATGTCATACATATCAAATAATCAACAAGACTACAGCTGTGTTCCTGTAATATTGGCAATATTTAACTACCTGCCATGTGTACCAACTATTTTCCATACATTCCAGGAAACCGAATATATTCGATAACATGTTATCCATCATGGAGAAGTATGCTTATAATCTAGAGGGATTGGTGCAGGAACGTACAACGCAACTGTATGAGGAGAAGAAGAAAACCGATATGTTACTGAACCAAATGTTGCCAAGGTAAATAATTTGAGTATCACAGGATGTGCATATAAAGGAGAATTGTAAACATACATATATTGTATGCTTACATTATGCAAAACAAAAACAGCTGTGTTTCCTATTTGTATCTGACAGATTCCCACGAATTTTATTATTTACAGATCTGTTGCCGAGTCCTTGAAACGTGGTGAACCCGTGGTAGCGGAGTGTTTCGACTGTGTGACAATTCTGTTCAGTGACATTGTCGGATTCACAGAGCTCTGTAGCACAAGTACTCCTTTCGAAGTGGTTGATATGTTGAATGATTTATACACGTGTTGTGATTCCATCATATCCAACTATGACGTTTATAAGGTAATTTCAATCATACATCTTGTAGCTTAATTAATTACAAATTTAAAAAAAAAATTAAATATCAGTGAAAATTTAATTTTTTTCAAAGTATTTCGTTCATATCTGGCAGTTTTGGTTTTCAAATATTTATGAATTTGAAAGTACTACGACGCAGCACCTATCGAAGCCATAAACCTCTACAAATAAAAGAATTTAAAAACAAAATTGCCAGTATCCAAAAACATGCAAAATATTTAAAATCATTCCCATATTTCATTACTATTGGCATCTGATTCCACAACCTGCAGTTGCATTGCCCGAGCAAATTCAAATTTTAAATTTTTGGAACGAAGTTCCTTATAGCTCGTTGCGGGATAGGGGCTAAATGAAAACAAATTAAACAACTTTTGTTTTAACACTATTATGCTACAAAACATTATTATACTATTATCAACCACATTGTTTACTTTTGCCTTGGTTGGTGTCTAGACTAACTAGATTTCTCACATATATTGGGAAATTTCCTAGGTGGAGCCTGTAACAAATATTTAGTATATATTGTAGTAAAAAATTTACATTTTCTTAAAAAAATACCTTATCTTAAGGAAGTACTTTTGCTTAAAAAAAAGTAAATTTCAATTTCAGTAGTACAAGTACAATTTCATACAAAAAGTAAATTTTTTAAAGTTGTAATTTCCTTTAAGGTTAGTGAAAAAAATGTAAATGCCGCGGGTGGGATTCGAACTCACATTCGCTGGACGATCGTTTCGATGTTTGTGAAGCATCATCTTCAGCAGCGTCTAGCCCGTTAAGCCACTGCGGTGTGTATTTACACAAGTCACCAACCGAAGACATTTACCGATTGTGTGCAGAGCGATTGTTGTCGCTACTTACACATTGCTTTTTCTTTAAAAAGCAAATTTTCTTAAAAAATTTTTCGTTCTTAAAAAATTACCTTCTCTTAAAAGAGTACCTGTTTTGTGAAACAAAAATACAAAATACAAAATAATAAGTATCTACTCTAAAAATGTATTCTTGAAAAAACGACCAATTCTAAAAATAATTCCCATCTCTTAAAAAAAACCTTTTCTTCAAAAAAAATTCCTTCTTTTAAAAAGTTGCTTTTGTTACAAAAATTCCCTTATTTAAAAGTACCTTTTTCTGAAAAGTAAAATAATACCCTTTCTTTTCTTGAGATAAGTAGACTTTCTGAAAGGAGTAAATTTTCTTTAAAAAATAACCTTTTCCTAAAAAGAGTACCTCTAATTTAAAAAGTACCTGTTCTTAAAAATAGTACTTCTTTGTAAAAACCAGTATATAAGTTTCAGTCGGGTGAACCGACTTAATCATACCCTCACCCTAAGTCATCCATTGCGTAGGAGTTCTGTTAAATAAAAACGCCCATACTCAAAAGTGACCATATACAATAGCAGATTGACATTGTGCTAAATATTATAGAATATCCAAATTAGTTAGTTTCCCTCCGAATATTTATATGCGAGGTACAAAAATGGGCATGGCAAGTTGTTGCCCAAATTTTTGTCAGTACCAAATTTTATTAAGATCGGTAATGAATCAATGAATCATTACTAATGATATATTGGAGTTATCGAGTCGGCAAACTGCAAATACGCCCAACTTTAGTAGGGGAGGTAAGAAACTGGGCGTGGCACAATAGTCAGTTATTAATTACACAGTAGCTTTTAGCAACATATTGCCAAGTATCGAATTTTATGAAGATCGGTTGTAGTTTACGAGAGTTATCGTGTCGATTAACAGGGACTTAACTTTTATATGGGAGGTACCAGAATGGGTGTGGAAAAACAGCTCATTTTCTACAGGAGAGTTTTGTTTGACTAAATATTGCCTAGTACAAATTTTCATAAAGATTGGTTCGGTTTAGCGGGACTTCTCGTGCCGAACAACCAGACGGCCATACACAACTTTTGTATGGGAGGTACCACAATGGGCTTGCAAAATCACCATTGTTTTACTCGGTGATTGGCGTTTGATAACCTAATTTCATTAAGGTCGGAAGTGACAACCCGGACGAACACCCTGTTTTGTATGGGAGGTACCAGAATCGGCGTGACAATCTCGCCCATTTCCTCCAGTTAACTGAGCATTTACAGATTATTAATCGGTGTGAGGGTTGAACCTAATCACATCTACCAGAAGAAAGGTTTGAAAGAAATATGATTTTGTGCTGAATGTGTCGATTCGTATGGGAGGTACCAGAAGGGGCATGGTCAAAAAACCCATTTTCAATCCCAAACTCAATATTGGCAAATAATAGTCACTGACAAAAATTTCATTGTGATCTGTAATGATTTACGGCAGTTATCGTGTTAACCAGCCAGCCAGCCAGACAGACGGACATGGCTCAAACGTTTTAAAAAGTCCTAAAACGAATTTCGTCCAAAGATACTAAGGGTCTAATATGGCTCCTTCTATGTGTTACATTTTTTTACGAATTAAATTATATATACCCCCATCTCTATGGGTGAGGGTATACAAATTTATACTCCTAAGGCTTTTTCTTACAGAAAGTACTTCTTTTTCAAAATGGTACATTTTCTTAACAAAAACATTAGTTTTTAATAAAAGAAGTACCTGTCTATAAAAAGGACCCTTTCGCGAAAATATAATACATATTCTTGCAAAAAGGACATAAGCATATAATTTAAATAAAAATACATTCTATAAAAAAAAATTCTTAAAAAAAGTTGTACAAAAAGTATCTTTTCTTAAAGAGCCAAATAAATTATCGTGTTTTTCAACGGGCGCCTTAAGCGTGTTGGAACTAACGGTGCATAATGTATAGTGTAGGGAACGTCGTTTCAACCGAGTGTAATTTGTCACCTCTTGTGTTTTTTTTATTGTAATTGCGAACAATGTTAATTCTTTTGCATTTGCATTAACAAATTAATTAATGCATTAATAAATTAATGTAAATTTCAATTAAAATGATATATCAAGTTTTGAAATTTAATAGTTTTTATTTCCTCTCTAGATTCATTAAAATTCTCATACAGATATATATTCTAGATTTTTGTATAATGATAAATGAACTTCGTCTGGGAAATACAACTGCGACAAACGGACATTTGTTGAAACAAACATAGGGCTAGACGCTGCTGAAGATGATGCTTCACAAACATCGAAACGATCGTGCAGCGAATGTGAGTTCGAATCCCACCCACGGCATTTACATTTTTTTCACTAACCAGAGAAAACATGATCTCTTACAGCCTTAAAGTAAATTACAACTTTAAAGATAACGAGGATCTTAAACAACTAAATTTGAAACATATAATTTCATTTGTGATACATACCCAAAATCGTTTACGGTAAACGAAAACGTTCAACGCAAAAAGTATATGGTAAACCTGAACTCAATAAAAACGTTTACCAGACACGATAAATGAAAACCGTTTCCATTAACTGTAATCTCGCTTACAGCTGATGAATTATAGTAACAAAGAATGGTATTGAACGTGAATGGTAAAATAATAAAGTACCAATAAAAGGCCGAATAAATGAAAATCATCGCTGATGAACGTAGAGGACGATGGTACTGCAGGCAATTGTTAGTGCCTGTAAGAATTATGTTGTCTTTTAGGCAAGAACTAAAAATCATTTCTAATCTTGACCGATGGTTCTCTGGAGATGGTATGAAGGTTTTTGCGAATGTTTTCCTGTGTGTTTTTTTGCTAGCGATATTTTTCGAACACTAGCATAGTGGAAAATTCTCAAATGAGATGAGTTTTCGTTTGCATTTAGTATGATGGATTTTTCAAAAGCATCATTCCAAACAACCGCTGATGAAAATCTGTGGCTAGATCTGATATTGATATAAGGTTTCCGTGGTATCATGAGGATTCATTTTGCTAGACTTCTGTATTAAAAATCTATATCTGTATTAATAGAGATATAGAATTGTTTTGAGCTTGAATAATAAAATGAAAAAGTACCAATAAAAAGGCCGAATAAATAAAAATCATGTTTCAACAAATTCTGAACCCCACTCTTTTTGGGTTTGTTTATATTTGGTAAAAAGCTTCTCAAAATACCGTTCGGAATCGCTGTAAAACTGTACGTACCAATCAGTAAGTGTAAACTAGAAAGTGCACAGCTCAGTGGTTGTGAGAAACTCTCCCCAATCTGTCCATGGGATGTAAGTGTGGCACATATGTTCTACAAGGCAGCACAATTTTGCTATCATATCGCTCGCCTTTCCTTTTACTGTAAAAGAAATTTATAACAATTTTTGGGTTAATGGAATCTCAATTACGATAAAAGGACCGACATTTACGTTAACAACTTATAGTTGAGGGAAAGTACTAATTTTTGTGGTAAACAATGGGACCAAGCAGCAAAAGATATATCTTTGAGACAAAAGAATTACGTACATTTGGAATTTACTTTGCGTTTCAAGAAAAAAGTTGTATGAAAACATCACGCGAATTCTTGAAAAAATTCACAGTTATGCAGAATTTATTTTTGTCGGTCAAAGTTCAATCACTTTTTTGAGTTCTACAAAAAACCGATTGTAACAGATGGTTTTTTTTTAGTATTTGATTTTGCAGTGTTTGGGGTTTTCGCCACTTCACGCGTGATTTCCAAGTCAAACACGTGCAGTTTGCCTTGCCATTTTATCATGAATAGACTTACAAACAAGCATCGCTTGCAAATCGTTGAATTTTATTGTAAAAAATCAATATTTTTATTTTTTATCTAAAAAGTGTCTTCAGCGACGAGGCTCAGTATTAGCTCAATGGATACGTCTGCAAACAAAATTGTCGAATTTGGTTCGAGGAACAACCAGAGACTGTCCAAGAGTTGCCAATGTTCCTTGCAATGTTCACTGTTTGTTGAAGTTTATGGGCCGGCGGCTTCATTGGATTGTACTTAGTTTCTGGAACAATGTGTGAAGCGAATTCGTCAATCCCTATTCTTAGTGGACAACACTACTCGTGTACGTGTTCGATCGGTGCGTTCAGCGGAAAATATTGCCGCTCTAGCTGAAAGTGTGGTCGAACCACCGCCAACATCTACTCGCCATCGTCCGCAGAACTGAACATTTCTCACATTTCTTTTCCCAGAATTTTGAGCGTTTTTACGGAAAAATCATATTTCCCGGTTGGCTTATTTTCACCTCGGGGGTTATGATTACAAACAAAATTGTCGCATTTGGGGCTCGCAAAATCCACACGTCGTCGAGGAGGAGCCAATGCATCCATTCACTACGAGCGACTGTAGGGTGCGGTTTTTGGCATGGCGGCATCATAGGCCTATTTTTCTTCGAAAATCAGAAAGGAGCCGTCGAAACCGTCAATGGCGAGCGTTATCGTGCCATACTCAGCGATTTTTGGTTCCCAAAAGGCACAGACAGGGATACTTACACGCTCTGATTGGGACCTGCAGTTTTACACCGGTTCCGAACGGTATTTTCGATCTCGAAATTCAAAAGGACGAATTAAAATTAAACGATGTGTATAAAGAGAATAGTTGTTCATTTTGTGTCTAAAACCGAAACCGGTTATTAACCGGTTTCTACACATCGGTTTAACCGAAAACTGGTTTTGCCAAAATCGGAATATTCGAAGAAACCGAAAAACGGCACTTTTGAAAACCCGGTTTTTTGAATACACTAATTGTACTTCTTCAAGGACGATGATGGCCGCAGCGTTATGGTCACTGGAGCGAGCTACTGTTCGATGATCATAAACTTTCCCCCCCCCCCCTAAAGTGGAAGAATTAGATTCGGTTGGCATGTGGTTTCAACAGTGTGATGCCACATGTCACAGTGCACGCGATACCATAAACCAATTGGGAGACACGTTTGGTGAGCAATTAATCTTAGGTGGTGTTGTTAATTGGCCGCTTCGTTCATGCGATTTGACCACACTAGACTATTTTTTTGTGGGGGCACGTGAAGTCTCTCATCTGTAGAGACAAACCAACCACGATTGCTGCCTGGGAAGATAACACTGCGCATGTCATTGGTGAGATATCGGCCGAAATGTTGGAAAAGTGGGTCTAAATTGGACTTTCCGAATGGACCACGTGAAGCGAGCAACACTTGAATTTGCATTAAATAAAATATCACTAATTTGTATCAATTTTCGTGGCCGTCGGTGGTGCAATGGGTAGTGTGCGCGCCTCTTGTACTTGAGATCCTGGGTTCGATCCCTGCTCTGACCACCTAAAATTTCTTTCGGCGGCGGTCACCTCGCATAGTGAGGGCGAAACTATCGAGTACATAGCCATGAAAAATCTTCTCAAAAATACCGTTCGGAATCGGTGTAAAATTGTAGGTCCCAATCAGTGAGTGAAAACTGGAAAGCGCACAGCTCAGTGATTGTGAGAAGTTCTCCCCGGTCCCTTCATGGGATGTAATGGGAAACCATTTTTTTTTTTTATTATGTATCAATTTTCTGTGTTTTCTTCAATTTTCATAAACCAACTAAAAAAATATCTACCATTAGATAAGGAGGGGCAACGAAAAATCGCCCAAAGAAAAATCGCCCAAAAAAATTTATGAAAAATTGCCCAAAAAAATCCCATACAAAAGTGGGCGAAATTTCATATGAAATATCGCCCAGAAAGAGTGGGTCTTATTTCATAAATTGTGGGCAATATTTCATTTTCATCCTTTGGGCGATTTGTCGTACGAAAATTCGCCCAAAATACGTTTGTGAAAAATTGCCCATTTGGATGTTTTTTCATAAAATTAAATATGAAAAAAGACCCATTGTGGCCCATATTTCATAATTATAAATACGAAAAATGGCCCAAAAATAATCCGGCACAATTCCGAAATTTGTGGGCGAATTTTCGTTTTCTTATTTTATGTAAAACTGATATTGCTATTGAAGCGAGACTACTCGAAAACGTTACTTACCTAAACGCTCTTAGCAACCACCTACAGTTTGTGTTGTTTACGTTTAGCTGATTCTGTTACTGTGATCATTTCATTACAAAGCAAGATCATTCTGTACAGTAAGACGACACTGAAAGCATCATATTAAGTGCACGTAGTATTTACAATGGAAAATATGGAATATGAATTTTTTTGCCACACAAAAAATTTTTCGCCTGCGGAGCTTGCACAAATACATTATGAAGCAATTATTTCTCCAAAATTGCTTGATTTTTTGACTGCAGCGCTTACTTAAACACAATACAAAATTCTTTTCAAAAAGAATAGCATGATTTCTTAAAAGAGACTTCACTGTAGCGGCGCTCGCTAAAACAAAACATGAAAAATTATTTCGAAAAAATCGCGCGATTTTGGAGAAATAATTTTTCGCCTGCGGCGCTTGCATCAATACATTATGAACCAATTATTTCTTCAAAATTGCTCGATTTTTTGACTGCAGCGCTTACTTAAACACAAAATAAAATTCTTTTCAAAAAGAATAGCATGATTTCTTAAAAGTGACTTCACTGTAGCGGCGCTCGCTAAGACAAAACATGAAAATTATTTCGAAAAAATCGCGCGATTTTGGAGAAATAATTTTTCGCCTGCGGCGCTTGCATCAATACATTATGAACCAATTATTTCTTCAAAATTGCTCGATTTTTTGACTGCAGCGCTTACTTAAACACAAAATAAAATTCTTTTCAAAAAGAATAGCATGATTTCTTAAAAGTGACTTCACTGTAGCGGCGCTCGCTAAGACAAAACATGAAAATTATTTCGAAAAAATCGCGCGATTTTGGAGAAATAATTTTTCGCCTGCGGCGCTTGCACCAATAAATTATGACGCAATTATTTCTCCAAAATTGCTTGATTTTTTGACTGCAGCGCTTACTTAAACACAATACAAAATTCTTTTCAAAAAGAATAGCATGATTTCTTAAAAGAGACTTCACTGTAGCGGCGCTCGCTAAAACAAAACATGAAAAATTATTTCGGAAAAATCGCGCGATTTTGGAGAAATAATTTTTCGCCTGCGGCGCTTGCACCAATACATTATGAAGCAATTATTTCTCCAAAATTGCCCTATTTTCGGCCCGCACCGCTTACTTAAACACAAAATAAAATTCTTTTCGAATAGAATAGCATGATTTCTTAAAAGTGACTTTACTATAGCGGCGCTCCCTAAAACAAAACATGAAAAATTATTTCGAAAAAATCGCGCGATTTAAAGACGCTTACTTAAAGACAAAATAAAATTCTATTCAAAAAGAATAGCATGATTTCTTAAAAGAGACTTCACTGTAGCGGCGCTCGCTAAGACAAAACATGAAAAATTATTTCGAAAAAATCGCGCGATTTTGGAGAAATAATTTTTCGCCTGCGGCGCTTGCATCAATACATTATGAACCAATTATTTCTTCAAAATTGCTCGATTTTTTGACTGCAGCGCTTACTTAAACACAAAATAAAATTCTTTTCAAAAAGAATAGCATGATTTCTTAAACGTGACTTCACTGTAGCGGCGCTCGCTAAGACAAAACATGAAAATTATTTCGAAAAAATCGCGCGATTTTGGAGAAATAATTTTTCGCCTGCGGCGCTGGCATCACTACATTATGAACCAATTATTTCTTCAAAATTGCTCGATTTTTTGACTGCAGCGCTTACTTAAACACAAAATAAAATTCTTTTCAAAAAGAATAGCATGATTTCTTAAAAGTGACTTCACTGTAGCGGCGCTCGCTAAGACAAAACATGAAAATTATTTCGAAAAAATCGCGCGATTTTGGAGAAATAATTTTTCGCCTGCGGCGCTTGCACCAATAAATTATGAAGCAATTATTTCTCCAAAATTGCTTGATTTTTTGACTGCAGCGCTTACTTAAACACAATACAAAATTCTTTTCAAAAAGAATAGCATGATTTCTTAAAAGAGACTTCACTGTAGCGGCGCTCGCTAAAACAAAACATGAAAAATTATTTCGGAAAAATCGCGCGATTTTGGAGAAATAATTTTTCGCCTGCGGCGCTTGCACCAATACATTATGAAGCAATTATTTCTCCAAAATTGCTTGATTTTTTGACTGCAGCGCTTGCTTAAACACAATACAAAATTCTTTTCAAAAAGAATAGCATGATTTCTTAAAAGAGACTTCACTGTAGCGGCGCTCGCTAAAACAAAACATGAAAAATTATTTCGGAAAAATCGCGCGATTTTGGAGAAATAATTTTTCGCCTGCGGCGCTTACACCAATACATTATGAAGCAATTATTTCTCCAAAATTGCCCTATTTTCGGCCCGCACCGCTTACTTAAACACAAAATAAAATTCTTTTCGAATAGAATAGCATGATTTCTTAAAAGTGACTTTACTATAGCGGCGCTCCCTAAAACAAAACATGAAAAATTATTTCGAAAAAATCGCGCGATTTAAAGACGCTTACTTAAAGACAAAATAAAATTCTATTCAAAAAGAATAGCATGATTTCTTAAAAGAGACTTCACTGTAGCGGCGCTCGCTAAGACAAAACATGAAAAATTATTTCGAAAAAATCGCGCGATTTTGGAGAAATAATTTTTCGCCTGCGGCGCTTGCATCAATACATTATGAACCAATTATTTCTTCAAAATTGCTCGATTTTTTGACTGCAGCGCTTACTTAAACACAAAATAAAATTCTTTTCAAAAAGAATAGCATGATTTCTTAAAAGTGACTTCACTGTAGCGGCGCTCGCTAAGACAAAACATGAAAATTATTTCGAAAAAATCGCGCGATTTTGGAGAAATAATTTTTCGCCTGCGGCGCTTGCACCAATAAATTATGAAGCAATTATTTCTCCAAAATTGCTTGATTTTTTGACTGCAGCGCTTACTTAAACACAATACAAAATTCTTTTCAAAAAGAATAGCATGATTTCTTAAAAGAGACTTCACTGTAGCGGCGCTCGCTAAAACAAAACATGAAAAATTATTTCGGAAAAATCGCGCGATTTTGGAGAAATAATTTTTCGCCTGCGGCGCTTGCACCAATACATTATGAAGCAATTATTTCTCCAAAATTGCTTGATTTTTTGACTGCAGCGCTTGCTTAAACACAATACAAAATTCTTTTCAAAAAGAATAGCATGATTTCTTAAAAGAGACTTCACTGTAGCGGCGCTCGCTAAAACAAAACATGAAAAATTATTTCGGAAAAATCGCGCGATTTTGGAGAAATAATTTTTCGCCTGCGGCGCTTACACCAATACATTATGAAGCAATTATTTCTCCAAAATTGCCCTATTTTCGGCCCGCACCGCTTACTTAAACACAAAATAAAATTCTTTTCGAATAGAATAGCATGATTTCTTAAAAGTGACTTTACTATAGCGGCGCTCCCTAAAACAAAACATGAAAAATTATTTCGAAAAAATCGCGCGATTTAAAGACGCTTACTTAAAGACAAAATAAAATTCTATTCAAAAAGAATAGCATGATTTCTTAAAAGAGACTTCACTGTAGCGGCGCTCGCTAAGACAAAACATGAAAAATTATTTCGAAAAAATCGCGCGATTTTGGAGAAATAATTTTTCGCCTGCGGCGCTTGCATCAATACATTATGAACCAATTATTTCTCAAAAATCACGCGATTTTTCGACTACAGCGCTTATTTATACACAATACAAAATGGCTATAAATGGCTGAGATTTAATCTTTTTCAAATATTAAACTTTTGTACTCCTACATGTATTTCTTATTTCATTCTCACTATGATTTTGGGCTATTTTTCATATGAAAATTTTGCACAAAATGGTATTAGATGACCAATTTTTCAATAAAAAAATGACCCAAATTATTTGGGCTATTTTTCATATGAAAATTTGCCCAAATAATTTGGGCCATTTTTTTTAAGAAAAATTGCCCAATATTTTTGGGCGATTTTTCATTTTTCTTTTGGGTCATTTTGCATATATTTTTGGGGTAAATTTCATATGTAATTTTGGGCAATTTTTCATATTTTGACCCAATTTTAAAAATTGGGCGATTTTTCATAAAATTATTGGGTCATTTTTCTTTTGGGCGATATTTCATGCCGCCAGATAAGGAGTCAGGTATTGTTATGAAAGAAGTGAAATGAAGTTTGGACAAAGGGGTGTATTTTAGAGATTAATTTAAATATGACCACTTGTCTTATTTGTCGATAACACAGTAATCAATAAATTTAAATTTTTTTGAAATTTTTAGTTTTCCTACGACTGTTAGCTCGTAGATTTTTCTCCAAATAGTGAAAAAATTAGACAGTCGGAACTGGGATTAGATTTTACGTTGGCGGACGGTCATTTTGAAGATTGTGAGTTTTCTCATCGGCGCCGTTGCGTTCTGGGCCAGTGACAGTCTAGTTCAATTATTTCACTAATTGCAGTTTCCGTTTTTAGGGGTTTTCTCCTCTTTCTATTTCTCTCGATAAAAGAATTTTAACATATTTCGTTTTAAAAATTTTCACTTTTTTCTACACCATTTCCAATTGAAATATGAACAAATCAATTGAAATTTAAAAATTCTATTTGAGAATTAAAAACACATCAATTGATATTTAAAAAACCATCAATAGAAATTTAAAACACATCAATTGAAATTTAAAAACATCAATTGGAATTTAAAATACATCAGTTGAAATTTATAAGACACCAATTGAAATTTAGTAATCTTATACATAAAATCGGTTAATAAGTTTTAAATTTCAAGTGATGATTTTTAAGTTTCTATTGATGTCTTTTGAATTTAAATTGATGTCTTTTAAATATCAATTGATGTGTTTCAAATTTCAATTGATGTGTTTCAAATTTCAATTGATGTGTTTTAAATTTCATATTGATTTATTTCAAATAGAATTTTTAAATTTCAATTGATGTATTTCAAATTTCAAATATAATTTTCAAATTTCAAATTATATTTTTCAAAATTTAATTGATATTTTTTGAATTTCAATTGGAAATGGTGTAGTTTTGATATCTGCAAAATTTGATTTGTTTTCCGAATTTCTTGAACTATGTTCCAAACAGTTTTAGAGCTATTGTACTCTAGTGGTTTTATTATAAAATTTTTTTGCTTGGATTAAATGCGGTGTTTACGATTTACAGGTGCCAAACAGATTTTTTTTGTAGTAAATGAAATTGACTTTCGACCAACACAACTTCTTTTCTTTAAAAGTCGTCAATGAATGTAAGTCGTCGTTAGAAAGGCGGGAATGGTCTCCATTTCCTTAGGGTAACCTTTGCCCGCCCTAAATTGCAACTTCAGAAGGTAGGGCAATGCAATGAATTTGTTAGTTTGAAATTGAAAATATGTAGGTAATAGGCAGTGCTGAAATTCATTCATGCGCACATGGATATTATATTAATGTTGTCACATCTGAATATCAATATAATTCGTCGCAGCGTCACCTAAATACACGCACGTAAATTTTTAAATATTTCTTTTAAATTTTGGGGCTTAATTTGAAGGTTTAGTTTAATACTTTTGCTCCTTTTTACCTGACAAAATAGAAACCTAACAAAACAAAAGTTAGGGTTACAAGTGCTCATAATAGAAATAGTTAGTCGAATAGTATTGAATTTTGATTGGAACAAAAAATAGTAAAGTCGCGTTGCTGTTGTTGTAATGGTTAGTTTCCGCTAATCTTACGCACTGAAAAATTTGTATTTTTTGTTGTTTGGATGCAAATACAGCGTGTTTGGGGCTCGTGTCGCAAATAGAGTATACTTGTGTCCAAAAATATTGTGTTTGCTATTCAATATAACATGCATTTGTGACCCAAATGTGGGATTGTTTGTTGAAAACTGATGAAAACACTGCTGTCTGTCACAATAAAGAAACAAAATGCAGCAGAACTTCAATTCACGAAAACAATGCTTACATGTTTGCAACGTGGAAGATGTTGTAATATGTTGCTGGGGCCATTATTTTTCAGCGTGTGCACATAATAACGTGGATCCAATCACGGCGGTCACCTCGCTTATTGACGGCGACACTGTTGAGTTGTTGGTTATGAAATAAATCCTCAAACAACCATTTTGAACCGATGTACAACTGTAGGACCCAGTCAGTGAGAGAACTTGAAAGCCCTCAGCCCAGTGATTGCGAGAAACTCTCCCGTATGTCTTCGTGGGATCAAATGGAAAAATATTTATATTCAGTTGTGTCAAACATTTGGAAATAGAAATCATGTATTTAAATATACCAATTTCATGTAGTGGTTAACGTATTAAATGTTAAGGTTTCACTTACCTGTCGTCCAAACGTGTTTGGCTTCAGAAACAAACATGGCTAATGGGAATGATACTGTCAAAGCCACTAAATCCATTTTCTGTTTCAAAGTTAATACAACTGGGTTTTCACACGGTTTAAAAGCCTGTGACCAATGGAGTTGGGACTTAATTTGTACTAGTTTTACATATTGTAATTTTATGAACCTGCTAACTCATTCAATGTTTTAAAGCAGTACCTAACTATGACTGACATTATAGCACCAAAAATGCCACAGCTTTGCGAACCCGCAACGTGACTAACTGCACTGAAAATTTCGAATTCATCACATATGAAAACCACTGAATATACTTTGCATTTAATTATTCCAATTATTTTATTAATTATTGTCAACAAAGTCCACAATATATTTTGTTTATTTTGTTTTGGCAAATTAAAAAACTGTTCTGACTCAATTAAAGTTACTGAGTGCACATTAACTCGAATGCTCATGCATAATTTAAACCACCTTAATTGTCCTTCCACTTTCAGGTTGAAACGATTGGTGACGCATACATGGTCGTGTCCGGGCTTCCAATAAGAAATGGCAAACGTCATGTGGGCGAAATTGCCTCATTGGCTTTACACCTTTTGCAGAATGTGGCAAATCTGAAGATCCATCATAAACCCAACGAAACGTTGCAACTACGCATTGGAGTGCATTCTGGTCCGTGTGCAGCAGGTGTTGTGGGCTTGAAGGTAAGTACATGCATATGCATGGTATAGAAACTGCCAGTACATGTTGTTAGTGTCTTAATGACCCATTTATAGCAATTTAATTTATGCTCATTTTCCTGTTATTCGATAATAACTACTGTTTTCATTTCATTTGTGGTAAAAAAAATTTTGAAATAGATGCCACGATATTGCCTGTTTGGTGATACAGTCAATACGGCCTCACGCATGGAAAGTTCTGGGGAGGCCATGAAGATACACATATCCGAGCAAACGTATCTATTATTGGAGACTTTAGGCGGTTACCACTGCATCGAAAGAGGATTGGTCAACATAAAGGTAAGCTACAATGATGATAGTATTGTCTTTAAAGTAGTATTTTGTGTATGGAGATATTCATGATCTGTTTGTTGAAAACTGCGGAAAACAAAAGCTTAAGAGACAGATCAAAACATTGTCCTCAATTTGCAGACAAAAATAAATAAAAAAAATATACACACGTAAAATTTGTCAGTCATTGTTGTTAGGATGCAAAGATTTGTCACAAATATAGAATACTTGAGTCCAAACACATTGCGTTCGCCTTTTAATATAAAATGATGGAGACACAGTGATTATTAATTACTTACTTATACGGCTTCGAACAAACCCCGGGGAGTTAGGGACCTTACAAAACGCAGATAACATATTTCGCCAACCAGTTCGATCTTTTGCTTTATTTCTCCAGTTGGCAACACCAAGTCTACGCAGGGGGTCGTGAATCTGATCCATCCAGCGAGGTCTTGGTCTTCCCATTTCTCTTCTTCCTTCGAGTTCAGTTTCGAAAATCCTTCGTGCTGGTTAGTCTTCATCCATTCTACAGACATGGCCCAGCCTGCGCAGGCGCGTTATTTTGATCCCCTTAACCAAGGCATACAAATTCGTCCACCACCTCGAAATTATAACGGTTATCAACGTTCACGCTTTGGCCTACTCGCGTGGAGGCCCTGCACGTTGAAATCATTAATTTTTGTCTTGTCCTCATTTGCTCTCAGACCCACTTTTGCTGACTCCTTCTCAATTCTCGAAAACATCGCAGTAACTTCTTTAATCGTGCACCCAACGATATCTACATCATCAGCATACGCGAGCCGCATGTGACTTTTGCTGCTGATGGTTTTATTCATGTTGACTGCAGCTTTTCTCATAGTAATCTCCATTAAGATGTTAAAGAGATCGCTCGATAGAGTGTCGCCTTGCCTGAGACCTTTGCTTAGTTTCCAAAGATTTCGTAAGATCCTTACCAACTTTCACTGCGTATTTGGTGTTCTTCAAGGTCATCCTGCAATGTCGTATGAGTTTTGCAGGAATACCAAGCTCAGATATTACTTCGTGGAGTTTCTTCCGAATCGTCCTATAGAAGGGATATCGACTCGACAAATAGACGATAGGTGTCTACTTAAAAAAAATAAATGGTTTCCCATTACATCCCATGAAGGGACAGGGGAGAACTTCTCACAATCACTGAGCTGTGCGCTTTCCAGTTTTCACTCACTGATTGGGACCTACAGTTTTACACCGATTCCGAACGGTATTTTGAGAAGCTTTTTCATGGCTATATACTCGATAGTGTCGCCGTCACTAAGCGAGGTGACCGTCGTCGAAAGAAATTTTAAGGTGGTTGGAGCAGGGATCGAACCCAGGATCTCCTGTACAAGAGGCGCGCACACTACCCATTGCACCACCGACGGTCACATAGGTGTCTACTTATTTTTCCTTATTCCTGTCTAGGATTTGGCTTAGCGTGAAAATCTGGTCGGTTGTCGATTTCCCAGGCCTAAAGCCACACTGGTATGGTCCAATCAAGTCAGCGATAATTGGTTTTAGTCTTCCGCACATTATGCTTGATAGAACGTTATATGCTATGCTTAAAAGGCTTATTCCACGGTAGTTGGGCGTTGTGCATTATAGGTCCGTAAATCGTATTTTTCTCTCGAAGCCTCTCACTGATATTTCATTTGCTTGCGATAAGACCCAGGATTCTGCGCCATAAAGCAAGACAGGTTGTATGAGAGTCTGGTGTAGCTGGATTTTTGTTACTCGAGAGTGGGCTTTATCTTTAAAGTGTTTGCTTAGCCCAAAATAACATCAATTGGCAAGCACAATTCTCGGCTTGATCTCAAAATACGCGATCATTTGCTTCGATAAGCTTCTTCCACGAACAACTTTTGGTGGATTTAGCTCATCTTGAAGGACCCATATGGTCGATTGCTGTTTTCTTTCCGGCTTATGTGCATAGGTCCGTGATTCTTTACCTGTGACGGCGATTGTATTTTTTCAACATTTCTTTGCTCCAACGAAACGATAATTTTTTGAGCATTCGTCAAAGTATGTGGGATCCAACGAGAACAAATCTTATTCACTGCCAAATCTTATTGATGCTTGTCATACCAATGCCCAAGGATGCTTCAATCTCACAGTATTTCACATGTCAGTCTTGCTTTATGAGTTCAAGCACAGCATAAATGGTTTCAGGCGAAATGACCGATGTTTAACGACCTGCACGAAATTCATCCTGGGGCGAACTGCGTCCGAGACTGAACTCTTGGCACCAGCTATTTACAGTGGTTTTTGATGGTGCCTCATCACCCAAAAACCGAAACAAGTTGACTGAGACACTCTTGTTTCGACAATCCACGAAAATCCATTTTTCGACCAAGGTGAATTTTTCAACACACTGTAAATATCGGGTTTTTCAATAAGAGCGCTACAAAAGTTTTTTTTTAAATAAAACAAAACCGGTTCTAGATACCAATGAAATTCTTTATTCCTGTGAAAGTACATTCGATGCCATTATGTATGGAACTCGATTTCTTTTTTGCATGGCCACCACGGGCACGCTTGCAGAAGTCCAGACGCTGAACCCAATTTTCGACATAAATCGGCCGATACTGCTGCAATTTCACGTTCGATATTCGTACGAAGTTCATCAATCGTCGCTGGCTTGTTGGCATAGACCATAGACTTGACGTAGCCCCACAGGAAATAATCTAACGGCGTCAAATCGCACGACCGAGGCGGCCAATCGACTGGGCCATTTCTTGAGATAACACGTTCACCAAACTTGGTTTGCAATAAATTGATTGTGGCATTCGCTGTATGGTTGCTGGCGCCGTTCTGTTGGAACCACATGTCCTCCAAGTCCACATTATCCAATTGAGGCCAAAAATATTCGGTTAGCATTGAACGGTAGCGATTCGCATTCACAGTAATGTGCCGGTCTTGATCATCACGGAAGAAGTACGGCCCAATGACGCCGCCGGCCCATAAACCGCACCAAACCGTAATTTTTTCGGGATGCAATGATGACTCATGGATTACGTGTGGATTGCTGTCTGACCAATAACGCATATTTTGCTTATTGACGAAGCCATTCATAGAAATGAAATTCAGAATTCAGAAATTGGACGTAGCGCTCTTAAAGTTGAGGCCACTGACTCCAAATTTCGGTAGTAAATTTTAATAATTTCGACTCGTTGTTGGCTCGTATATCTTTCCATAATGAAATGGCAAACCTTACTGAAGATAAATGTCAAAAGAGCGGAAAAAATATGGCGTCGTTTGCTGTCCCTATCGATTTACTTTTGTAGCGTCTCTGTTGAAAAACCCTTTACAACAAATAGTGCTCGCAAGTGAAAATGTTCTATGTATGTTTATGCTAAAAAAAATTTCAAACTTTCTAATGGAAGTTCCAGTTTGCATCTGCCAACACTAGTATAGCCATGACCCGAAATATAAATGGCAACCCTCTACTGTGTACCGCTGCATAATTGTCTTTTCCGGGTTTTCCTACCTACCTAAACTAAACTGTAGCTAGAATTCAGTGAACTTCCTTACCCTTCACAATCTTCAAAAAGTGTTATTAAATCCAAGCTAACAAGGATTATATTATAAAATGTTGATCATTCAATAAAGCATGTTCATTCCTGTCATAGAATAATACATACGTAGATAAACTTATTCTCTCATCTGACGTTTCATTTCACCCTTTTCATCGTAGGTTTGTGGAAATGAGAGCAATTAAATTTAAAATTATCTTACACCAGGTGGAGTCACAAAATATGTTCACTTAACTTTTTCCTGTCGTTTTGGTGTAAAACTGAAAAATTTAAATATATTTTGCACTTTTTTGTTGACTTTTATCTTTGGTATACATTTGTATTGTATTTAACACAACTAGTTTGTCACAAAAACACGAAATTCGGTTGTTGCTCCTTTGTGGGTCGCTGTATACTATTGCCACCATCTGGTATTATTGAACCCATATGTTTACTTTCCATTGTACCTATGACGTTTAATTTATTGAGCGAATAAAAGCTTCAATGTATGTATTATTCTATGATTCCTGTTCTTTGTTATCTATTATTTAAAATGTTAGTTTTGATTTACTCGAATATATGTCGAATTGAATGGCATGTTGGGTAATAACAATGAGTGGAATTTAATGCCTGGAACAAAATTGTGAATTAGTAGTAGTAGTAACAACAAATACATTCGGCTGCTGTAACTACACCCCACGAAATAAATATAAAGGCAATAGTAGTTTTTGTGTTTTCCAAATGTTGAGAGGAAATTTCAAGTTTTTATTGTATATTGTGTTAGTCCTTTCAAAATTAAATACTTTTCAGCAAAAATACTTTTACTATGACTTCTTCAAGGTGAATCAACAAAAATAAACTAACTACTAGTGCGAAACATTTATAAAGGCAATAGGTTTATTCAAATATTATAAAAAGTTTTGCAAGACGTATGATCTCTGTTATCGATGACAACTTCTACTAAGTGTCTTGGCATTGAGTTTATCTACAAATTAATATGCGTCGGATCAGTTATCTTCCACTTTTCTTGAATTGCTACTCTTTGATCCTTGACATTATTCAACTGGCGCCCTGGGTGGTATACTTGGGTAGGTAAAATAGATTAAGATTATTATCAGAACTAAGTGCAGGCCAGGATTAAGATCAGAACTAAGTGCAGGACAGTCGAGAGTTGGTATTATTTCTGGACTCCAGAAACTTTGGAGTTTCTTAGACCGATGTACTGATGCGTTGTCCTGCTGGATAATAAATTCTGTAACACAAATTTCCTCTCCAGAATTATTTAAGACGACATTCAACAGTCGAATATAATAGTCTGAGTCCATTTTTGTGGAAACAAAACATATTGGAGTGGTTCCTCAATAACTCATATCTGCCCAAACCATAAAGGAGCCACCGCCAAAGTATTGCCGCTGACCTATAATTTTTGAAAAATCTCTGGAACGCTAATATTTGTCCGACCCATCAGGTTCATCCAAATTTAATTATTTCCATTGGAAAATATCACTATTCATCGAAATATCTGTATAGTTCAGCGAATTTAAATCTGACTAATTCGTGTCTTGTTTTCAAGTTTTTCATACTTTTTCCCATATGTCAGTTTCAATATTCGTTTTATTATTTCTTGAACACGACGCAATCCTTTTCCCAAGCTCAATTTGGCAATAAATTCCTTGTCGCAGAAGTTTTCTTTAACAGCAACACTTTTGGTCTCTCTTTTGGCGCTGCCACTGTAGAGTGATGTCCTTCCTGGTCGTTTTGTAATTCCATATTGACCACCCTATTTTATAAAAATGTCAATGACGCAGCTAGATCTTTTCAACTGCCTCGAAATTTCCCGATTCTACAGCCCTTCATCATGATAATTTTAAACGTTTCGCATTTCTTCTTTACTTAGCTACATTCTACCAGGTATTCTATATAAATTAATATTTTTTTTAATTTGAGCTACGTTAATTTTAAAACAATAAAATAACAACGAAAGAAAACTCACTTCTATTTGAATTCCTATTTACTACTGTACGAATACGGATTCTTTTCCATGTTGCCTTTATATATATTTCGCTACAGAAATAGAAAATACAACGTCACTTTTCATTTATCTAGTCAAAGAGATCGAATGATTACATTCTCTGACATAATACATCTAATGACTCATATATGCATTCAAATTCTACACCAAAAACGTAGTGCATTGAGGTTATGGAGAAAAAATATATTGCCTTTATAATTATTTCTCAGGGTGTATATTCACATTAAATTCAGTTGCTACAACCGAATCAAAATCCGTTGCTTAAGCCCGGTACTCAGTTTTTTGTCGTCGTTGCAATAAGAAGTTCGTGTATTAAAATAACGAAATTGTCATGACCCAAAAATTTCGGTCACTTTTGATTTGCTTGGTACTCAGCACTTCGCGAAAATTTCGTTTAGAGAAAATCAATTACAGGGTTGTTACGCCAAAGAAAAAGTTTCCGTTGTAATTTCCTTTAAGGCTGTAAGACATCATGTTTTCTCCGGTTAGTGAAAAAAATTTAAATGCCGCGGGTGGGATTCGAACTCACATTCGCTGGATGATCGTTTCGATGTTTGTGAAGCATCATCTTCAGCAGCGTCTAGCCCGTTAAGCCACTGCGGTGTGTAGTTACACAAGTCACTAACCGAAGACATTTATTGATTGATTGTGTGCAGAGCGATTGTTGTCGCTACTTACACATTGCTTTCCTACTTACACGCACTGATGCGGAAGTTCTGAAAGTTCTATTTATAGATCGAACTATTCTAATTGTAGTTGTCTCGTTCTGTTTTTGGTTTGGCCCTACCATATGTTTCAAATGTAGTTGTTTTTAGATCCTCGTTATGTTTAAAGTTGTAATTTCCTTTAAGGCTGTAAGAGATCATGTTTCCGTTTAGAGATAAATGAAAAATTTTCTTACGAGAGTTTTGCAGTAACTTAATATGGGGCTTTAACAGCGTATGGGACGAGTGCAGTTGCTACAAACCCATCAATATCCCGTTCGGTTCATGGCGGCGTAAAAAGGGAAAATGCTTTTGATGGAACGTAAATAATAGATAATTAGGTTAAATCAACTTTTCAACCACATTTCAATAACGGCGGGTACCGAAGTTGGTTCGGGAAACATCAACTCTATTGCAACCAACACATTCCGATTGCAACAGCCAAAGTTTCGGTTTATCCAATATCTTTTTGACATCCATTTGTAAATCATTTAATTAAATGTCAGTGTTTGATACATAAACATTTTGTATACATGATTAATAGATTGCGCGTTACTCATCCATTCACTTTAGTAGCCCAACCTTAATTTCATTACAATTTCGTTTTTTCATTCACAGGGCAAAGGTGGCATGCGAACCTATTGGCTGATAAGTCAAAATCTTGAACACCATCATTCCACACTGACATGCAACGAACCTACGCCGGATTTAATCAGTAATGTGGATCCAGATAGTTGTACTTCCAGTGCGGGTGCCTTACATCCGTTAATTATGAATTCCTGTCACCACAAATATCTGCCACAGGGAACCATTAGTGGCCAACAGCGGTGGCGATTTGCGCGAACCTCATACTGCAATTGTGCCACAAAATGCATCTACAATCGACGTTCGGACGATAATGTCAATGTGGAGATACCGATGCAGAAGCATCATGGGATGATGTGCAAC
Source organism: Phaonia tiefii (assembly GCA_963931995.1). NCBI lineage: Eukaryota > Metazoa > Arthropoda > Insecta > Diptera > Muscidae > Phaonia > Phaonia tiefii. The sequence goes on from OZ008368.1 coordinate 275,569,756, forward strand.
AGTAGCCATTTATGTGTTTGCCGACTGAATGCCAGTATTTTGCATTCCACCTCAAACCAAAGGGGACCACGTTCAGCTCCAGTTATAACATTTCGATTATAAAATATTTACAGTTATCGGATTTCGGATTATTATTTAGATTTCCATTTATCTTATTTCTTGCTGGTTATGTGTGATTTTATTTAATAGTTTTCTGTATCTGTGCCAATCGTTGTTAAGGTTAGACGAAAAGAGTGTTATAATATTGACGATGTGCATTAGAATACTGACGATATGCCAATGTGTTACTTCAAATATTGTGTTTTAGACTGAGAGTACTTCAGGTAAATTTTTCATTGCTAAAACTGTTCTTTATATGTATACATTATATACGATCCGCGGCTGAAATGATTTTTATGAGTTGTTTTCTAAGGAATTATATTTCAACATTGTCATACTTAGCTTAAAATACTAGAGATTGACCAGCTCGTTCTTGCGTTTTTGACTGAAGGGAAACGAACGTCTGGAAGTTACAAGTTTAAACGTCAGTCAAAGAATTCTGTCGTTGAGATTTGATAGACAAAGCTGCAATTGTTATTGTGAATGTATGAAAGATGTAAATATATGGATATCGTGAATGTACAAAATTAAAAATGGAGCACTTTGTTCGATGTTATAGCAGAACAGCTGACAGACGCATGATTCCTTTCGGAAGAAACATAAAGTAAAACGTCAGATGAGACAGTTGGGACATCTCGTATATGTTAATCTATTAATATTTTTTACATTATTTTATACATTATTGATGTGTTAACATCTAGAGGCACGGGTAGGGCAATCTATCAAAGCGGCAGCGAAAAAACAAGCAGGTCGTCGTCGTCAAAGAGTATTGAAGAGTATAGAGAAATCAGGGAACGAATTGTATGACTCAAAAGCACTGGCGACATCTGACGAATGATTCAAAACTTATTACTGTCTTTTTGTCATAACTTGGTGCATTCATAATTTTGATGTGAAACATTGATGCCTTTTGAAACATTTATGCTTTTTGTATTGTTTTATGTAATAACATTGTCAAAATTGTGCATTTATATTGAAATATTCTATAAAGAGAATATGACTCGTTTATGCTTTTTTACTCATACTCTCTACATGAGAACGGAAAAAGAGTGCAATAAGTTGTCTATACTATTCGTGGTAGAAATATAATGGTAGATGCAGAACGACAACAAATACAATAAGCATTTTGTTTTTGCTCAGTATCTGAATTGTGTCAACTCAGCTGTTTGAAAAATAATGAAAATGTATACAAAATTGGAAAACGTGTCATTTAAAAAATGCGTGTGTTTTATTTGATATTTTGAAAGTGTTCAAGTATAAAATTTCAAACGTTTCTATGTGATTTTGACGAAGAAAACAGTTCAAGAACAGCAATTGTATACAAACAAAACTAAACAAACTTTGATATAAGAGAAAAACTCACTCCAGAAAAAGTTAAAATCTGCTGGGCTAGTGCTTCTACCATTTGTTTATACCATGATACTATTCAATGTTTTGTTGTTGTCGCTCTATTTATGACAAAACAAAAAATTATTATTTTAGTGACCTAAAGATTGCTTTATTTATTTTAACAATATTACATCTAATGTTAAAGCAGATGTAAGAAAAAAGAAAGTGCAATAGCAAAAGAGCCCTCAGCCCAAAAACTATTCTTTTCTTTATTTTCCAATGTAATATTTACTAATGTGTTCATAGAAATCGAACAGGTACCGTGTAACAAAATGGTGTTAACACATCGCGCGTGAGTTGGAACACCCATTGATTTTTTTTACCCATTTTATTTCTTTCGAACTATACAAAATGTTTACTTCTCAAGGGTGATTTTTTTTCTATTTGGTTTTTCAAAATTGAAGAAAACTTTTTTGATTGAAGAAAATTTGTTAATGTGAATCAAATATTTATTTTGATTAATGAGTAAATGCCTGACATTTACTTTTTAAAAAGTTTATACTATGCAAATATTGCCCACGGCTACGCTTCACGTGGTCCATTCTGAAAGTCCAATTTTGGCGCACTTTTTTCAACATTTCGGCTGGTACCACGTATCGTGTTGTCTTCCAAGGCACAATCGGGGTTGGCTTGTCCATATAGTCGAGAGACTTCACATTAAAAAAAATGGTGTTTCCATTACCTATAGTTTTACCCCGATTCCGAACGGTATTTTTGAAAAGCTTTTCATGACTAAATACTCGATATATTGTTGCACTCACTAAACGAGGTGACTGGTGTGGAAAGAAATGTAAGGTGGTCTGGACAGGGATCGAACCCACGTTCTTATTTACAAGAGCCGCGCACATTAACCATTGCACCACCGATGGCCATGGCAATTTCGCTTGACCATATTGCCGTTTAGATCAAAATGGGTCTCATCAGACATGAACAAACCATCTTCTTCGGCCATTTCAATAATTGTTTTCCAGTAGTTCATTCATTCATTCCAAGCATTAATTTTAATACATCTGAATTGTAGCCTGCAAAATAAATAAAAAAGTAAGCCATTTTTTACTGACGTCAAAAAAAAAGTTATTACGTTTTGAATAACTGATGATTTATCCGACCTTTCGAATTGTATTCAAAAATTAAATTGATCGAGCGTTTGGTCGTATTATTAATTATTTTATTCTTCGATATTTCGCTGCCCTTTGGGTAGCATCGCCAGGAAGATAAACACAATTAATAATAAAAACGAAAACAATTGATAAACAAAATTTTTTCATGTCATTTGAAAAACCAACAATAACAAAAAATTAAAAATTTAAACAATTGAAAAAATTTTCTGGTCATATGAAAAATGTCTAAGTTACAGGCAGAAAAATTGTTGTGTAGAAATAGTTTCTCTAATTTACACCCAGCAAAATAATTTAGTAGAAAAAAGTATATACATAATGGTAAATTCAACAAGTTACATCCTGGTATATTAAAAATGTTACCTAGAGACAAATTCAATGATACATCAAACCATTTTCGGTGAAATATTCAACATTTAACTAATTAAATTTCTATAATTCTGTGCTACATTATCCGTATCTGCTTTAAAGTTTATTCTCTTCGCTTCTGTAACATTTCTAACACAAAGCGACGTTTATAATTATTTTCCCTATTCAAAACTGACGTATCTTGAAAGTTTGGAAAATGATTTAAGTTTGCACAGTGTGATGATAATGCTGTTTTATGTGTTGTGATGTGTCTATATTTTTGATATGATTTGGGTCCTGCAATTCTAGTCTTAAGTTTACTTTTAGTTGTACCTACAAATACCATATTGCAACTTTCACTATTATTTCCTCCACAAGGTATTTTGTGTGCTATATTAGATCTGTCAAATTTATCTATTCTATCATTGGTGTTACTAAATATTCTACCTAGTGTGTGTGTTGTTTTATGGGCCATTTTGTAATTATTACTATCATATGTTTTTGATTTTTCTAATCTCTCAGAAAATCCTGGCACATAAGATAATGATTTAAACCAGGGACCGCAAATAAAAGTTATGTGTGAAAATGTTAACTAAATAAATCAATTTGAAGGAAGTATGTTAAGGCAACATGGAATACACAAAAACTTCTATTTTAGTCGTAATAAGCTACATCAGCCAAAAACTACTATTTGCGATTTTTTATAATATAAATCATTTTTAATTCTTATTTTTAACTTTTATTTAACAAATTAAAAATTAATAATTAAATTTAATTTTTTATTTAAAAGTTACGAAATAACACTTATTTTTGATTTTTACAATAGAAATAAAAAATAAGAGTAATTTTTGATTTTTTAAATATAAGTTACGAAATAATAGTTATTCCGTAACTTTTATTTTTAAAATAAAAAAATAAAAGTTAAATTTGAATATCTTTTGATCCAAGTTGTGTATTACCAAAATTTAAAAATATTCTTGATCAATGATTCATTACCTGCATTACCAAAATTTAAAAATGTTCTTGATCCATGATTCAATACCTTTCATATGATATGCCACATGTCCTTCAAGGACGAATATTAAATATCCTACTATTTGCTTTTGGAACGTAGTTCCTTATCGCACGTTGCATTATGGGGGCTAAATGAAAAAATGTTAAACAACTTTTTTTTAACCGTATTAACCCAGTATTATTCTGCATACTTTTAGGATTTCGTGTTTAGTGTTTGAAAGTTGTACCAATTCGTTTTGTTATTTTATTTTATTGCATACCTTTAGACATAATATGCCACTGGAGTGTGTGACAAAGATTTGTACAGTGAGGGACGTATATGAGGGTTGTTTTCTTTCATGTTAGCTTTGTGATAGTCATGCCCATGTGAAGTATGCTAGCTTCTATGGAAGGCATTTTGACATAATTACGGCTAAGGAAAGCGAGCTTCGCTGAACATGTTGAAAGTATAGGGAATTCGATGAAGCTATTTAAGGAGGCCAAGAAAGGATTTCAAATTTAAATTCTGATTTTGTCTCTATTAGTTCGAAACTTAAATTTTTATGCTTGATACTTTTAAATGGACTATTCTAAAAAAAATTCCCATTTCTTAAAAAATATCTTCTTTTATAAAACATACCTTTTCTTACAAAAATTACTTTTCATAAATGTACCTTTTCTTAAAAATTAGATATTACTTTTTCTGTCTTGAGATAAGTAGGCTTGCTGAAAATAAGTAAATTTTTTTAAAAAATATCCCTTTCCTAAAAAGAGTACCACTTCTTTAAAAAGTACCTGTTCTCTTATGGATTTTTCTTACAGAAAGTACTTCATCGTAAAAATAGTACCTTTTCCTTAAAACAACCCTTTTTTTAATTAAACAAGTACCTATCTTTAAAAAAGGGCCTTTTAGGGAAAATATTATATATTCTTACAAAAAGAACCTAAACATATAAATTTTTTTTTACAAAATACATTGGTGATCCCATTGGAAGTCCTCCTTTCTGAAAATATACCTTGTCATCATATCGGAAATACCTGTTGTCTTCTATACAAAACTTTAAAATATAGAGGAATAATGATTTATTAAATTTTGTGTGCTGTTCTATTCTGTCACATTTTCCCTCGATAATACGAAGTACCAAGTCTACAGGTATACTCGGAAATAAAGAAACTACATCGAATGAAAGTAATTTTTCACAATTTTGTATTTTTAGTTCCTTTGTTTTATTCTTAAACTGCAATGAGTCTTTTTTATTGTAGCTAAAGTCGTCTGTAATCCTTTTCAGTACATTCGTAATGTAGCTACACAACTCATAAGGAGGGGAAGTAACAATAGAACATATTGGCCTCAACGGAAAATCATCAAATGTAGTTGTCTTAGATCCTCGTTATGTTTAAAGTTGCAATTTCCATTAAGGCGATAAAAGAGATCATGTTTTTCCCGGTTATTTCTGTATTTCTGGGACTCCATACAACCTAGATGCTGTTGATACATTTGTCTTAAGTTTGTTCTTCTCAATTTTATGTATGTTTCCTACTTTATACAGTTTTTTTATAACATCATTTTTCATTTTTTGAAGTTTGCTGGTAGGATGTTTATCCATCAGTTTATACTTAGCTGCCTACAATATTGTTAATTAGTGATATATATTCACATTTTGTTATAGCTACCGTCACATTTCCCTTATCTGCATTAACTATCATTACATCCTTATTATTCTTTAAATACTTTTCAGCTCCTACATAAAATGCTAATGTGTCGTGGTACTTGTACGTATGAGTGATTATTATTATTATATTAGTTAATTAGCACTCATACGCCATCGAACGAAAAGTTACCGAAACATAATCTAAAGTACAGAGTCAACTTAAAATGCAGGTGCTAATAAAGTTCAAGAAAGTTTAACGCAACAGTACAGGTTTCTGTGTGCGACAGTTTGCTCCAGAGTTTAATCTATACACTCCGGTTCACTTATTTAAAGGCACTAACAATTCCATATTCAGCAGCAATTTGTAACCGATTGTAGAATTTTAAAATGGAAATGGAAACTAGACATCTTGAGATATCAATATCATGATAATAGTGGTTTCTTAACTAAAGAACTTTTGTGAGCCATTTGTAAAAAAAGGTAAAAAAATTAGCTCTTTTTTTGGTTCACTTGAATAAAGGCAATTTAACTAATTTTAATGAAAAACAGTTTTTTTTTTTTAATTTATTTTACTTTATTTACGAACTATTGGTAATGAGTACAACACCCTTTGCTTTTAATAACTTCAAATAAACGGGGTTTCATTGAGAGATTAAGAGAACTTATGTAATCCAACGAAATTTGATTTCAAGCATCCTTAATGGCCTGTATTAGTGACTGCTTCTCATCAAATTATCTACCTTCTTCATAGACCTTACGAGATAACCAACCCCAGACATTTTCGATAATTTTTGGATCTGTCGAATAGGGTGGCCAGTCAAGAATATTAATATTTTGGCTTGCAATGAACCCTTTTACTAGTCTGGCGTTGTGTATAGAGGCATTATCCTGTTGCAATATCCAATATATGGCACCAAATAGTTCATAGAACTTCGGAAAAGCCGATTCTAATAACGTTTTATAGCTTGCACCAGTCATTTTTGCACTTTGAAATTCAAGATCGATGTTGCCATAGTACGTAATAGCACTCCACCCCATAACGCCGCCCTCTCGGCTGTGATGTCGGTTCAAAAAATGGTGTTATATGCTCAGATCATGGAAACAATAATTGTAGCCATCAGACCCATCCAAATTAATCTTCTTCTTATCCGTAAATACAACGGTTCTCCAGTCATTTATATGACCTCTTGGCTGCACATCGCATACCATGTAGTCTCTTGCGAATTGAAGCCGCTTTTCCTTACGAGGAGCATTAAGTGGCGGCTTTTTTTTGTAATTTCAGGTATTTAAGATACTCACAGCTCTTAATTTCTCTGCGTACTGATGACCTGGTCGCTTCCACTGCAGCTTGAGCTCTTATTTTTGACAAGGATAAGGCAGAATTAGAAGCGATTCTGATGATTTTTCTTTTCTCATACGTAGATAAAGACAATGAAACTCTTCCTTTAAAATTGTTTCTATACCCCTCGGGGTCCTTCATGTAATTGTCGACAACTGTTGGGCTCCGTCCAATTTTTTTAGCTATTGCGCGGCTAGAGTATCCTTCAGAACGGTAAACATAGATTTTAGTGTTTCCCGATAGATTTAAAATTTCCGGTTTTGCCATTTTGACTCGTAAAATGATTAAGATGTAATAAATTGTAATAAACAAACGCTCCCTACAAAAAAGCATCGCTTTCTTTAAAAATAATAAAAAAATAAGAAAGTACGTTTATTCAAGTCAATCAAAAATATTAGCACATTTTTTGGACTTTGTTTATAAATTGCTCATTAAAAGTTCTTTAGTTAAGAAACGACTATTGTCATGATTTTTTTCCGTTTTAAAATTTTGCAATCGGTTACAAATTGCAAAAGATACAGGCTGCTGAATATGGAATTTTTAGTGCCTTTAAATAAGTGAACCGGAGTGTACCTTTCTGTAGGTAAAAAGTTCAACAAGAAATGATTAAACGAAATTTAAACATCAATAAACTACATATAACCCAATAAGCATTTTGGCTGGAAATCAAATGGAATTACACTTGAAATCCAGTCACAATTTCCAATTTCCTGTGTTGAATTACAGTTGAAACACACTTGAATTCAATAGCCAATCCAGCAAAATTAACCATTGAATTGCAGTCGAACAAAACAGTACCTTTACAGTGTAATTCCAGCCTTGAATAACAGTGTGATTCAAGTCGAACCGAACCAGGTTTTACACTTGAAGTCAAACATGGAGTTGCAGTGGAATTCCAGTCGAACCGAACCTGTTTTTACACTTGAATTCAAGCATGGAATTTATTATAAAATTACAAATGTATTATTTAATTATAAAATCATCATCATCACCGCCGCCAATGATTTTGCATCAACTCTGTGCCCTAAATATCATATGATTCAAATAAATTTATTGTTTTTTTTAAACGAACTTCAAACAGACTGGAAAGAGGATGGATTTTAAATATAATTCAAGCTTGGATTCACACTGGAATTCCAACATTGGAATTCACAAAAAATTTGTGCTTATTGGGAACGATTCAAACTAAATTCTCAAATTCCAAGCAATTAATCGTAATAAAATCGTCAATCTATAACACTCTACTGTCAAAGAAACTGTTTAGGTACTTGTGTCTATTTCTATGTGTGTGTGTTTATATGCATAAATATGCGATAATGAATCTATGTATGTGTATGTCATGTCATAACGTCTGTGACTCTGTGTATATAAGTATCAGTATCTACTGTCAGTGTTTTGAACGGTTTAAAAATGGTTGTGATATTAAATGTTCAGTTTTATTGAATGGCTTAAATCAATTATATAGACAAAACGAATGTTATTTGAACTATTTCAATACACATATACATATATGTATAAATGGCCAATTATATTATGTCAACATATTAACAATTGATAAAAGGTATTCCGTAGTTATTATTATATATAAATTGACAACAACAACAACAACAACAACAACACACAACAAAGTATTTACAGGTGTTTACCAAAAATTTATAAACGAGAATTGTAACTAAATAGAATATAATTAAAATAAATTTGAGACAATTAAAAAGTTCATTGTGACAATGTATTTCTTTTTTTCATAATTTCTTAATAGGGAAATCTTCTATGTTACAATCTACATAAATTATACATTGTACAAAGCTACCTAAATTGGAGAGACTAGCCATTTAATGGCACGAAAGAAACATGGCGAGCAGTTGATTCATAATGATCAGTGGTATGTGGGTAATGTATATTCGATGTTAATACTCCTTCCCATGAATAATCAAGGTAAAAATCGTCCGATCACAGCTAAGAAAACTGAGCCAAATGTTTTTCAACTACGAATAAAGGAATTTATATAATTGGGCATATGCAACGCAGACAAAAGGATAAGTCAAAAATCTCTTACATAATCCAATCAATCAAATAATAAATCCCCGCTACAGAATTCCATGCAACCAAATATAGAACTCCGAAGCAACTTCTATACAAATACTATTCCTTTTCTTTATCTCCAAAGAATAGATAATACCGTTCCTCCTAAGAACAAGACTATACAAAAGCTAAACTATGAACTTACTTACTTACTTATCCGGTCTCGGACAACCCCAGGGGGTCAGGGACCTTACAAAACGAAGATAACATATTTCGCCAACCAGTTCGATCTTTTGCTTTATCTCTCCAGTTGGCAATACCAAGTGTACGCAGGGATTCGTCAACCTGATCCCTCCAGCGGAGTCTTGGTCTTCCTATTTTTCGTCTTCCTTCGAGTTCGGTTTCGAAAAGTCTTCGCGCTGGTTCATCTTCATCCATTCTACTGACATGGCCTAGCCAGCGCAATCGCGTTATCTTGATCCGCTTAACTATGTCAATGTCAGGATAAAGCTCATACAGCTCATGATTCATGCGTCGCCGATACTCGCCGTTGTGCACTATAGGGCCATAAATTTTTCGGAGTATTTTTCTCTCGAAGACTCCTACAGATGTTTCGTCTGCTTGCGATAGGACCCAGGATTCTGCGCCATAAAGCAAGACAGGTTGAATGAGAGTCTGGTACAGCTGGACTTTTGTTACTCGAGAGAGGGCTTTATCTCTAAAGTGCTTGCTTAGCCCAAAATAACATCTATTCGCAAGCACAATTCTCCGTTTGATCTCAAGGCTGACGTTGTTGTTTTTGTTCACGGCAGATCCGAGGTATATAAATTCGTCCACTACCTCGAAGTTATAACGGTTATCAACGTTCACGCTTTGGTCTAATCGCGTGGAGGCCCTGTTCGTTGAAACCATTAATTTTGTCTTGTCCTCATTCACCGTCAGACCCACTTTTGCTGACTCCTTCTCAATTCTCGAAAAAACCGCAGTAACTTCTCTAATTGTGCGCCCAATGATATCTATATCATCAGCATACGCGAGCAGCATGTGACTTTTGCTGCTGATGGTTTTATTCATATTGACTGCAGCTTTTCTCATAATGATCTCCATTAAGATGTTAAAGAGATCGCACGATAGGGTGTCGCCTTGCCTGAGGCCTCGCTTAGTTTCGAAAGGTTCGGTAAGATCCTTACCAACTTTCACTGCGGATTTGGTGTTCGTCAAGGTCATCCTGCAAAGGCGTATGAGTTTTGAAGGAATACCAAGCTCAGACATTGCTTCATAGAGTTTCTCCCGTATCGGACTATCGAAGGCTGCTTTATAATCGATAAATAGATGATAGGTGTCGATTTGTTTTTCGTGTGTCTTCTCCAGGATTTGGCGTAGCGTCAGTTGTCGATTTTCCAGGCCTAAAGCCACACTGGTATGGTCCAATCAGGTCAGCGATAATTGGTTTTAGTCTTTCGCACATTATACTTGATAGAACCTTATATGCTATGGATAAAAGGCTTATTCCACGGTAGTTGGCACAAATACTCGGGTCACCTTTTTTAAATATGGGACATAGTACACTGAGACTCCAATCGCCGGGCATGCATTCATCTAACCAAATTTTGCTAATGAGCTGATGCATGCACCTTATCAGCTCATCGCCGCCAGCCTTAAACAGCTCCGCCGGTAATCCATCAGCTCCTGCGGCTTTGTTGTTCTTAAGCCGGGCAATAGCTGTTCTGACCTCGTCTTGGTTAGGAGGGGGGCAATCGACGTCGTCGTCCATATTGTGATCGATTGTCCCATCGTCATCGGATATCTCAGGTACTAGTAGCGCGGAGAAATGCTCTCTCCATATTCCCAACATGATCTGCACATCTGCGACGAGATTTCCGTCTTTGTCTTTACAGAAGGGGGGCCCTGAACCATGTCCATTAGTTCCGTTTTCAAATTTTTGGTAGAATTTTCGGGCTTCGTTCTTCCTTCTGTATGTCTCAATTTTCTCACTCTCGCGTTTTCTCCACTGCCGTTTCTTATGCCTAAAGAGACGGTTTACCTCCTTTCTCTTCTCCCTATACCGCTCAGTTGCAGCTCGCGTTGCAATTGACTGAAGCATTACCATACGTGCAGCGTTCTTTTCGTCATTTGCTATGCGACACTCTTCATCGTACCACGGTTTGTTGCGAAGCGGTTTTTCGAAACCAAGTACGGTGAACTATGAACCACCAGTACCAAAATTTCGTACTCCCAATCAGTTCCCAATCAGTGAGTATAAAACTATAAAGCGCACAGCTCACAGGTTGTGAGAAGCTCTCCCAAATTCCTTCATGGGATGTAATGGGAAACCATTTATTTATTTATTTAACATCTATAGCCGCGGGTAGGGACTTAGCTCACAAAGACAACACATACAAGCACAGTTTGTCCGACAGAGTTCGTCCGACTGCGATCACACAGATTGTTTGCCGTTAAACTCTTCCGAAACGGCTGGACCGATTTGTATGTAATTCTCTCTCAGAATCGGCCAACATCTATTTTTCATACCCGTAAAGGATAAGGGTGACCCACACAGAATTGTTCCACTGCGAAACACAGATTGTCAGACTGCGAAAAAAACACACACTGATGTAGCGGTAGCGAATAGTTGTCTTGTGTTCGTGCGGAACACTCTCAGAGCAAAGGGAATAATGACATGGTTATACGTATATTAAAATCACATAGCAAGAGAGCAATGAAAATTGTGCGAACTTGTTCCAATAAGCATTTTGGCAGGAATTCAAGTGGAATTACACTTGAAATCCAGTAATTATTTTCAGTTTCTAGTGTTGATTTACACTTGAAACACACTTGAATTCAATAGTGAATCCAGACAAAATTTATCATTGAATTACAGTCGAGCAAAACAGTCGAACTGAACCTGTTTTTACGCTTGAATTCAAGCATGAAATTTCGGTGCAATTCAAGTCGCACCGAACCTGTTTTTACCGTTGAATTCAAGCATAGAATTTCAGTGTTATTCAAGTAATAGGACAGTGTTATAATAGTATTCAAATAGTCTTTAAACAATAATTTTTAAACCATTTTCTGCCACCTTTTTTATCCCATTTCCCCTTGTAAAACGAAAACAAATTTCACTTAATTTAAAAATTTGTATTAATTTAATTAATTTATTTGAAAATTTTAAATAAAATAATAGGCATACACAATTAAGATGATATTTTGTGAATACTGACAAAAAAAAGTAACGAATAATAATCATAATAGAGTATTCAAAAATCAATATTTGGTAAAAAAAAGAAGAACATTCTGTTCTAGAACGAACATTGTACCGCAGATTTTTGGTTGTTTTTGCTTAGGGTTTTGTTGATTTTTTACCTACATTATAAATGCTTATATTTGCATTATAAATACTTCACTGAAAATTTAATTCTAAAATCATCATCATAACCGCCGCCAATGATTTTGCATCCGTGCAACTGTGTACTAAATAAAATATGCTTCAAACAAATTTATGTTTGATTTTTAACGAACTTCAAACAGACTGGAAAGAGGTTGGAATTTAAATGTAATTCAAGCTGGAATTCACACTGGAACTCCAACACTGGAATTCACAAGTAATTTGTGCTTATTGGGGTGTAGCGTATGTACGAACATAACAATGTATGTATGTATTATGTGTATGTACATGTGGCTGTTGCTTTGTATTTTCTTTGTTTTTGTGGGAATAAAACAAAAAGTATTAAGTATTAAAGTATACACATGTGCCTGCACTTGTCTTTAAATAATTTTAAGTATTAATATTATTTAAATGTAACGTCATCATATGATTGAAGGCTGTTTGTTATTTTCCAATGTAACATTTACTAACGTATTCATAGAAATCGAACAGGTACCGTGTAACAAAAAGGTGTTAACACAACGCCCGTGATTGAATTTTTTCCTAGGATTAAAGCCCCTTTAAAAACTTTGCAAACTTTGGAAGTATACAGGTTTATTCAAAAACAAAATATGTAGTTACGTATGGCAAGATGTGTTTACAACATTAATACAAATATTTTTCATGTCGTTTGCAGTGCTACAGCAATTATTGCATACTTTTTGGCGTTATTGAAAAATGTTTCGATAAAAATTATTGCAAAAAATTATCGCAAATTATTGCATACTTTTGAGCGCTAGTTCTGTAATATAAATAAACAACCACGAAGTAAAAAACTGAGTACGCAGTTTTGCTACTGGTGGTCCTTAGTTTCACTTGAATGTAGTTTCGCTCTGGGCCTTTCAATGGATATTGTAAATCAGAACGTGGGTTCGATCTCTGTTCTAGCTACCTTACATTCCTTTCTACGATGGCCACCTCGCTTAGTCGTGGGAACGCTATCCAGTAGTTGGCCAGTAATTGGCCATGAAAAATGCTTCTCAAAATATCGTTCGGAATCGGTGTAAAACTGTGGGTCGCAAGCGGTAAGTATAGAACTAAGAAGCGAACAGCTCACTGATTGTGAGATACTCTGGCAAATCCCTTAATGGGAAACTATTATTCTAAGGTTTCCGTTTTAGGAGAAAAAACGGCCTGATTGTTGTGACACGGTGTAATGGGTGATTCATTTACTGGGTTGAGCCAAATTTTAAGCAACCCGATTGGGTTGAAGAGCGACCATTGTATTCAGGCAAAGCTAAGGTTTGTTGTGGTTTATAGGCTGGTGAAATCATTGGCCCATATTTCTTCTAAAATAAGAGCGGCGGGAACATAACTGTAAATGACACCCGTTATCCAGTCATGATACCAGAGTATTTGCTGTCTGTTATTGAAACCCCCTATCTCGACGACGTTTGGTTCCAACAAGATGGCGCCATTTACCACACAGCCCATGAAAGAAAAGAGGGAAGAGAACAAATGCAAAGAACAGTCAATTTTACCTGGTGAATTGTACACCTAGCTCATGCGATATCACACCTCTACACTTACCCTTTGTGGCTACGAAAAGTTCAACTAAATTGTTTGAAAACTGGGCGTATCAACCATCAATTCAGCTGTCGCCACCGAATTACAGTTGCAACAATCAATTTGAGGTTGTCTCAGACTGAGTTTAGTCCCCACAATTGAAATTCAGATGAAGCAACCTCTAATAGATTGTCATAATTTTTAATGCGATTTTGACAACCTCTAGTCCGGATGTGATAGCATCTGCATGCTCAAAAAACGGTAAAAATTTTGTTGTTTGGATGCAAACATAACATGTTTGTAGTTTCTTGCAAATATTGAATTCTTGTATCCAAATACACTGTGTGTACTATTCACTATAACATGTTGGAGATAAAATAATTAACTTACTTTACTTTTATTGACTATTATACCAACTCATGAGGTCAGACGTCTTACACATATTAATTAAACAAACAAATTTCAACATATTCCTCCAACTGGCTCTATCCTTCGCCTTTTCTGGCTAGTTGGTAACACCATGGATAAGGAGGAATTCTTCTGCCTGGTCTTTCCAGCGGAGTCTTGGTCGTCCTCTTTTCCTGCTTCCATCGGGTACGTTATCGAAACGTTGTATAAAACGACGTCGCTACTCGCCGTTTTCCCTAAAAGGACCATATATTTTGCGGAGAATTTTTCTCATGTGTTTTTCAACCGCTTGCGATGTGACCCAAGTTTCGATGCCATATATCAAGAGAGATAAAATGAGAATCTGATATAGGTGGGCTTTTGCCAGTTGAGAGGTTTCTCTAGTCGTGAACGTCATCAATTTTGTCTTGTCCTCATTAACAGCAAGACCCACTTTCGCTGATTCTTATTCTCTCACGCGAATTTCGCCCAATGATGTCTTTTTCGTCAGTATACACGAGAAACACATGCATTTTCATGTTAATGATCTTGTTCGTATTTACTGTAGCTTTTCTCTATATTACCTCTAGTAAGATGGTGAAGAGATTGCACGAAAGTGTGTAGCCTTGTTTCAGTCCTCGCTTGGTACAGAATGGTTCAATGAGGTCCTACCCCTCTTTCACTGCTGATTTGGTGTTGGCCAGCGTCATTGTACAGAGGCGGATCAGTTTTACCGGAACACCAAGTTCAGACATAGCTTCGTATAGTCTTCCCCGTATGGGGCAATCGAAAGCAGCTTTGTAATCGACAAAAAGGTGGTATGTATCCATTTGTTTTTCGTGGGTCTGTTCCAGGATTTGGTGTAGCATGAATGTTTGGTTTGTCATGGACTTGCCTGGTCTAAAACCACACTGATAAGGTCCAATCAGGATTTCAATAATTGGCTTTAGTCTTTCACATAATACGCTCGCCAAAACCTTATACGCGATGGATGAAAGACTGATGCTGCAATCCAATCCAAGTCGGTGCATATAAACTAGCAGTCCTTCGCCGCCTGCATTAAAAAGTTCAGCGGGTAACCCATTCGCACCAACGGCTTTATTATACATAGTCCGAGAGTCCGCCGTTCTAATCTCGACTTGATTGGGGGGTACAATCTACACTATCTTCAACTATCACTACCTTCTGATCGTCAGTGGAAGAATCTGGGTGGAGTATCCCATTCTTGGCCTTTGTAGGGGAGAAGCATATTAACATGTTATTATATTTCATGAACTAAGGCCCAGGTCTCGACGAGCTTTGCAACTGGTGTGTTATTAAAAGCCGCACACACGCTCTGTGTGAGGTTTGATGATCCATTGCTCGTTTATTTCAATTCATTTTTAATTCATGAAAACAATTCTTGCAAACAAATACATGGTTCTTGCAATATATTGCTGGGACCGTTTTTTTTCAGAGTGTCATGCGGTTGTGACAAGCTTTAAATTCGGTTACAGCTAAATCGATTTTTTTTTGTGAGTGTACAGTTGTGAAATTGGTAGTCAACATCATAGATAAAGTAAACAAATAGATGAAGTACATGTGTTGGGAAAATTTTAGTGTAATGGGTAATTTTCTAGATGTCGTTGAAAGCAATAAATAGGATTTTTTTTGGTCCCAAAGAAAAAGTCAAAAAATATGACAACAAAAATCTAAAATTTCATATCAAAAAAAAAATAATTTTCAACAAAAATATCAAGAATACAACACGTTCCTTAAAGTCAAATATCTGATGGCCATCGAATTGCAAAGCCATGTCACTACC
This sequence comes from Phaonia tiefii, assembly GCA_963931995.1. Classification (NCBI taxonomy): domain Eukaryota; kingdom Metazoa; phylum Arthropoda; class Insecta; order Diptera; family Muscidae; genus Phaonia; species Phaonia tiefii. The sequence goes on from OZ008368.1 coordinate 275,585,837, forward strand.
GTCTATGTCCTACTAAATTGGTTCTTCCTCCGGTTCAGCTACCATTCTTTGTTGAGAGTCCTCAGACACTCTAACGGTTTTGGCATCTGCGACCACAGAAGTTGCTACAGGTTTTGGGCGGGGAAGTATTTAGATTAAAAAGGCGTTCCGGGAAGTTCATCTTTGGGCGGTCTTACGGGTTTCCTCCTATTGATATCCCAACACCGGCCTCATGACTTTGAAATAGTTTTTATATAAGAAACAAATGGTATTATGTAAAATCATATACATCTTTAATTGTATAAATTACTTTCATAAAAATTTCTCGTTGAATAAACGTCAACGAGAATTTTGGGAAACTTCAGTGAAAGTGACAGTACTACAGGACAGCACCTAGTAAACAAAGGTGACAATGGTCGCGCTATATCTACTATTTCCTTCATCTATGGTCAACATTGCTCGAGTAATTCGCAAAATACCCTTCCAATTGATTAAACGCGTCATCGAAAATTGGAACTTCAGAATAGAACATGTAAGCCGCAGTTACGGCCATTATCTGAAACAAAAAATCTTTGGAAACTAAATGTAAATATTTTTTCTCTTGTATCATAATAAAGATTTCCCGATAAAATTGAATTGTTTTCATTTTCCTAATTTTTGCGAATGGTACGTTCAAATTAATCACCCATTATACAATTCTGCGTTCACGACTGACTCATTCATACCCGCCTAGACAAAATGAATGAAGGTAGAAATTTGAGGTTTATATGATTCTTATGGTGAAGGCCAGTGATAATTTTCTTAAAATGCACCCTTTTAGGGGGAAAATCATGGATAATGGGCAACTAATGTCACCACCACCACCAAATGGAGATATGCCTTAATTATTAAATAGATAAACGTACTATCACAAAACTTTTGCTGTTAATTTCTCTCCCAGCGCAAGGAGCACCACGATTACACGCAAAGAAAAAACTAGTTCCTCCCAATCGAAATCTCAGATAACTGAAGTTCGTTTGGGGACTGTAGTTGAGAGAAACAAACGTCTGTTGAGCTATACATATTATTTCGTTTGGGAGAACCGAAAAATGTTTGCTGCAAACGAGTTATGAAAAATATAAGCTGAAACACACATTTGCGACCGAGTTCGAGTTACTCCAAAATAAAAAAAACGTTTGCGGGAACTGAAAAACGTTTACATTAAACGAGTTATGAAAAATTAGGGCTGAAAAACGTTTGCGAGAAACGAAAAACGGTTGCACCAACTGTTCTTTCCTTTACAACAACCGAGTTGTAGTTACAGAAACCGAGTTGTAGTCGAAGTTACTCTAATCAATAAAGCATTACTTGTACATTAAAACTTTTATTTATGGCTTCCATTCCATTTTTGTTTAAATTTCCAACGTTTATGATTTTGGTTTTAACCATAAAGTTTTTTTTAAAAAATGTTGGAATTTTTGTCTATTTGTATACCCTCACCCATAGGGATGGGGGTACATATCATCTAAAACGGACATAAATTTAATGCATAGAAGGAGAAATATTAGATCCTCAGTATTTTTGGACGAAATTGGTTTTGGCACTTTTTAAGACGATTGAGCCATGGCCGTCTGTCTGTCTGGCTGGCTGGTCAACACGATAACCGTCATAAATCTTTATCGATGACAGCGAAATTTTGTCAGTGAATATTATTTGTGCGTGGTTAGTTTGGCACTGAAAATGGGCGTTTTGGCCACGCCTTCTATCGAAATTTTTAGTACAAAACCATTTTATTCTAAAACCTTTTTCTGGTAGATGTGATCAGCTTCAACTCAACCATTGGTTAAAAATCTGTAAATGTCTACTTAATTTGAGAAAATGGGCGAAGTCACCATGCCCATTCTGGTACCTCCCATGCACAAGCTTAGTGGTCGTCCGTGTTGTCACTGCGATAAGTCGCGTGAAACACTTCCGATCTTAATTAAATTGGGCATTATGCTTCATGTCCATAAACTTTAGTCACCGAGTAAGGCAAAGGTGGTTTTGCCACGCCCATTTTGGTACCTCCCATGCTGTTCGACTAGATAACTCCCGTAAAACTTTGGCGATCGCAATGATATTTTGTTAGTATCCTTAATTTTGCCAAACTTAAGTTGGAATTGAAAATGGGCGTTTTGGTCACGTCCCTTCTAGTACCTTCCATACAAATGACACATTAAGTACAAAATCATGTTTCTATTTCTTTCTGGTAGATGTGATTAGCTTCAACTCAAACATTGGTTCAAAATCTGTAAATGTCTATTTAACTGGAGAAAATTTAAAATTCTGGTACCTCCCATATAAAAGCTTGCTGGTCCTCCGGGTTGTCAATGCGATAAGTCGCATGAAATATTTCCGACTTTATGAAATTAGGTTATAGGCTTCATGTCATCAAACGCGAGTCACCACGTAAGACAAGGGTAATTTCGCCACGCATATGTTGGTGTCTCCCATATATAAGTTGTTCGGCCAGCTGCTTGTTCGGCAAGATAACTCCCGCAAATCCGAACCAATCTTTATGAAGTTTGGTACTAGACAAAATTTAATCAAATGCACACAAAAGTTGGGCGGATGGCCGGTTGATCGAAGGGATAACTCTCGTAGACTACAAGCGATCTTAATGAAATTCGGTACTCGGCAATGTTGTCCTAAAAATTAAAGATCATCTAAGGTCCACACCCATTTTCGTACCTCCCATACAAAAGTTGGGCGGCTTTCCGGCTGGCCGACTCGATATCTCCCGTATACCTCAATCGGTCTTAACAATATTTATTACTGATCAATATTTTGTGTAATACTGTGTAAAAACAGATGAACAACTTCGCCATGCCCATTATCACCCATCGTCACACATAAATATTGGGCGGACAATTGGCTGGTAGTCACGGTAACTCCCCATAATCATTTAGGATCATAATTAAGTTGGGTATTGAATTTAGCGCAATGCCACTTTGCTACTGAATATTGGTCGCAATGGATGACTTCGGGTGAGGGTACATTTAAGTCGGTTCACCTGACTGAAATTTCTGTTCTAGTTTCACTGAATGCAAGGCGAGATATATTGACAAGGTAACCAGTACATAAGTTTCAGTCGGCTGAACTGAAATAATCATACCCTCACCCTAAGTCATCCATTGCGTGGGAGTTCTGTTAAAAACGCTCATACTCAAGAGTGACCATATTCAATAGCTGATTGACATAGCGCTAAATATTATTGAAAACCCAAATTAGTTAGTTTCCCTCCCAATATTTATATGGGAGGTACCAAAATGGGCGTGGCAAAATCACCCTTGTTTTAATTGGTGATTGGCCTTTGAAGTGTGTGTTTCACGCGATTTATCGGATTAACAACCCGGACGAACAGCCTGTTTTGTATGGGAGGTACCAGAATCGGCGTGACAATCTCGCCCATTTCCGCTAGTTAAGTAGGCATTTACAGATTATTAACCAGTGTGAGAAATAAAGCTAATCACATCTACCAGAAGAAAGGTTTGAAAGAAATAAGATTTAGTGCTAAATGTGTCGATTTGTATGGGAGGTACCAGAAGGGGCGTGGTCAAAATGCCCATTTTCAATCCCAAACTCAATATTGGCAAATAATAGTCACTGACAAAATTTCATTGTGATCTGTAAAGATTTGCGGCAGTTATCGTGTTGACCAGCCAGCCAGCCAGACAGACAAATAGACGGACATGGCTTAATCGTCAAATGTCGTAAAACAAATTACGTCCAAAGATACTAAGGGCCTAAAGTGGGTCCTTCGATGCGTTACAATTTTTCCGTATTAAATGATATATACCCCCATCCCTATGGGTGAGGGTATAATGAGATGGCAAGAGATCAACGAAAATTGTGTGAACTTTTGTAGCGTATGTATGTCCGAACACAATATTGTATGTATGCGCATGTGTCTGTTGCTTTGCATTCTCTTTATTTTTTGTGGGAATAAAACAAAAAGTATTAAGCATGAAAATAATAACACATGTGCTTGCACTGGTCTTTAAATAACACTGTAAGTAGGTGAAAATGATGAAATCTTTCGCCAGTTTTGTCTGTTTCTGTAGACAATTGTCGTTCGTAAAAATCGAAATGTGCATGTAACATGTGGATTTTCAACGACATATTAACGCCAAGTTTGTCAAAAGACTTCATCATGTTGTCAATATAATCACGGTACTCTGGTGAGCGATTTTTGCAAAGAACGTTTTCAATTAACGTTTCATTTTCGTTAACGCGAACCAAACGCTTTAAAAAATTCTTTACAACTCCCAGCTTGATATGAAGATCCGGAAGCATTATTTTCTGAAGCGGGATCAATGGTGGACGAATTGCATTAAATTCGCCAACATCTTGCGAATCGAGTTTTGGCCAAACTCGCTTTTCGTACTGGTTGCATTTTGCACGGCTGTCCCATTTACAACAAATACACATGTACTTTGCATTCCAGCTAATAGTGAAAGGACCTGAAAATCACAATTTACGCGCCAATTGTGTTCGTCATAACTGATGCGTTCCACAATTAATTTCATAGTATCATACGACTCATGCATTCCAAAAGCATACATCAATGGCACTGGCTTAACGCTGCTGTTTTCAAATAGCAAGACTACTTTTAAGCTTGTGATTATAGTTGCAGATTCCCATTTCATTCATAAAACCGGGAATATCTTGCCAATATGCATAAGCTGCGTCCTCGGAAAGCATGAAATAAGGCATATAGGTGGTTCTTGCCGGTATTTGTAAGATGTAACTTTTACACCTGGTGCCAGCATGTTGACGCTTCTTAGTTCCGAAGCCAAAGTCATTGCATTCTTTTGAGATAGCTTCAGATTTCGATCGATTCTATCTAAATGTTCCTGCGAAATTAATGATGGATATTGTATAACTGGCTGAAGGTAATCAGAATCAGCATGATGTAATAATGTCACTGAAGTTTGTGAGTGTAAAGGGGTTTTCAATAAGAGCGCTACAAAAGTTTTTTTAAATAAAACAAAACCGGTTTTAGATACCAATGAAATTCTTTATTCCTGTGAAAGTACGTTCGATGCCATTATGTATGGAACTCGATTTCTTTTGGATGGCCACCACGGGTACGCTTGCAGAAGTCCGGACGCTGAACTCAATTTTCGACTGTTTTCAAGCATAAATCGGCCGATACTGATGCAATTTCACGTTCGATATTCGTACGAAGTTCATCAATCGTCGCTGGCTTGTTGCCATTAACCATTGACTTGACGTAGCCCCACAGGAAATAATCTAACGGCGTCAAACGGCACGACCGAGGCGGCCAATCGACTGGGCCATTTCGTGAGATAACACGTTCACCAAACTTGGTTTCCAATAAATTGATTGTCGCATTCGCTGTGTGGCTTGTGGCGCCGTCCTGTTGGAACCACATATCCTCCAAGTCCATATTATCCAATTGGGGCCACAAATATTCGGTTATCATTGAACGGTAGCGATTCGCATTCACAGTAATGTGCCGGTCTTGATCATCACGGAAGAAGTACGGCCCAATGACGCCGCCGGCCCATAAACCGCAGCAAACCGTAATTTTGTCGGGATGCAATGATGACTCATGGATTACGTGTGGATTGCTGTCTGACCAATAACGCACATTTTGCTTATTGACGAAGCCATTCAGCCAGAAATGAGCCTCATCGCTGAAGATGATTTTCCGATGAAAATCCGAATCATTTTCAAGTTGTTGCTCAGCCCAGTTCACGAACATACGACGCTTATGGTGGTCAAGCGGATTCAGTTCTTGCGTCAATTTGATCTTGTAAGGATATAGGCCAAGATCTTTTCGCAAAATTCACCACAACAACGTCACAGAGATGCCCAACGTTTGAGAACGACGTGTGAGAGACACATTTGGGCTTTCTTGAACTGAAGTCTCAGCGGCAGCAATATTCTCGACACTATGGGCACTGCTTTGTCCCACTGGCACGGGAACATTTTGTACTGTGCCTGTGGATTCCAATTTCAATTGTTGATCTGGTAGGACGATTATGACGACCATAAATTGGACGTAGCGCTCTTAAAGTTGAGGCCACTGACTCCAAATTTCGGTAGTAAATTTTAACAATTTCGATTCGTTGTTGGCTCGTATATCTTTCCATGATGAAATGGCAAACCTTACTGAAGAGAAATGTCAAAAGAGCGGGAAAAAATGGCATCGTTTGCTGTCCCTATCGATTTACTTTTGTAGCGTCTCTGTTGAAAAACCCGTTACTTCATAGGACGCAGTATCGTATTGATCATATCAGTATCATCACTGTGTGGAATTGGTACGTGAGCACTTGGTACACCTTTGTATATAACCAAAAACCACAAAATACTGATTCTAGGCTTTGAATGCATCTTCAACCAAATGTCGTCGATGATTTTTCGGTGTAAATTTTCCACACACAAAACAAAACATATTTAATTTTTCTCAATGTGATCTGCATTTTTCGTCACTCATTTTTCTATTTTTCCAAAATGGTCAATAAAATGCTTATATTTTTGACGTGTTAACTTCTATAGCAGCGGGTAGGGACTAATCTATCAAAGTGAACACTTTGATATATATGTTGTAGCATCTGTTTGTAATAGGGATGCCAATCCCAAAATCCCGAATCCCAAAATTATTATAATTATTATGGCCCCAAATTGTAAGAGGTAAACTAATTCGGCTCCAAATAGATGTCTATTATTTCAACGGTTACATTTTGCTGAAAAAAACAATTTAAATTGATTTAACAAGAGCTTTTGCAGGTGTTTGCCTCAAATATAATCAAAAACCACCTTAAATCTACTACAAATTTAAAATCGAAATGTCTTGTTCTTTTGACCTAACTTTTTAAAACGGAGTATACCACTGGATTCTATGACCCAAGAATTAGTTTGGGTGTCTCGGTGTTTACGAGTGTAATTTCAAAACTTCAAATTTTACTTATTGTTACAATTTGAAGTATTAATATTATTTAAATGTAATGTCATCATATGATTGAACGCTGTTTTTTGTTTTCCAATGTAACATTTACTAATGTGTTTATAGAAATCGAACAGGTACCGTCTAACTAAAATGTGTTAGTTAACACATCGCCGGAGAGTTCGAACACTCATTGGTTTTTTTTTTTGAAATTTCTTCTCTAAGAGTGAAAAACATTGAAGAAGTGGACCAATATTTTCCTCATCACTCAGAGCAAACTGCTGAATTTATTTGCCTTTTGTATAGGAGTTTAGTGGATTTCTGTATCGAAATTGACTACAGTTATTTTATGCAGCTTCCTCTTTATTCTAACACTCAATAGAATTCAAAACATTTACAAAAGCCACAATAGTTCCATTGAATACTACCACATCTTAATGTCAAAATGTGTGAATCTAAGAAATTGTTTATGTGTGTCGTTCTCCACGTTGCTATTTCTACCAATATAGTCCACAGACATTTGTGAAGCTACCACCCTTGTTGCCAACAGCTCTTGCTCATATTTCTTTGTTCAATAAATATTCAAAGTTATTTTTATCACTGCTGTCGCTTTTACTTTATGTGTTCCTAATTTCAGGCATATGCCGTGACTGCCTATAGATTGGCTCTGCAATGCAATTATCGAGACAACACGTTCCAAATACAATGAATTAAATCAAATGATGGAGACAAGTTAATAAGAAAAAAATGCCGGCTAGTAATTGGTTTACGATATGGTCTGATATATGATATGATATGCCATTATTTGCCGTATTATATTATTTGCATCAATAACAATAATTCCCATTAATGTTATAAACTGTTGACGACAAAAGGTTCTCATCTATATAATCGCTTATATTGTGATTGTTCTCGTTGTCATTGGCATCAACATAGCATATGCCGGCTAGTTGTCATAGACATTATTAAGTCACATGTTTTCACGTATGTGGAGTGAATAAGAAAAGTCATTGGACTTTTCTTGGATAGCCGGCAATTACAAATGAATTTTTATTTTGGTACAGAAATCTATTTTACAAATTATGTAGATTCGAATGTTCTCAGTTGTGGTGATTTACATAAAAGTTAGGAAAACGGATGCGGAAAATAAAATAATTAAGTAACGGTCGTAAAATACAAATAACGACTAGGTGAAGTAAGTATCGAAGTTATAAAACAACCAAAGATATTGAAACATAAACATCAACTAACCCATTATTTCTATAAAGTTCGACGCACTTCATCTTCTAAGGCTATACATAAATATTTGTCCATTATATCCCACAAACGGATAGGGGAGAGAGATTCTCAAAATCACTGAGCTGTGCTCTTTTTAGTTTTCAATCACTGATTGGGACCTTCAGTTTAACACCAGTTCCGAACGGTTTTTGAGAAGAAGCTATGTGGCCGTAGGTGGTGCAATGTTAATGGGCGCTACTCTTGTGCATGAGAACGTGAGTTGGATCCCTGCTCTGTCCACCTTAAATTTCTTACGACGGCGGCCACTTCGGTCAGTGATGCCGACACTGTCGAGTATTTAGCCATGAAAAACCTTCTCAAAATACCTTTCGGACTCGGTGTAAAATTGTAGGCACCAATCAGTGAGTGTAAAATTAGATCGCGCACAGCTCACTGTTTTGTGAAAAGCTCTCCCTAATCCCTTCATGGGATGTAATGGGACACCATTTATTTATCTTTATGTCGCCGTCACTAAGGTGATCAGGGCAGGGATCGAACCCACGTTCTCTCGCTACACTAACGACAGCCTCTAAGGCTATAACTACTAATAAAGTGTGTCTCAGTAAGAATACACCTTTTTATTTTAAAATAAAGACACGCAGTTTTTGATATACATAGTTATGATTTTTTGGCGTAGAATACGTCTTACCTTCCGGTATAGGGAGTCATGTCAGATTGTTATTGTTGTAATCTTTATTTCATTGATTATGAGGAAACGGCGAGATAACTTTTTTTTAAAAAATTTTTTTAGGAAAATGAAGATGTTATCTTTCGTTTGATATACATTTGATATTGGTTGATATCTTCCTAATATTTAAATTTCTCAAATGAAAATTGTTTAAACACATACACTCAAACATATGTGTGGTGTTTGGTTGAGTGTTTGAGTTTGTAGCGTGAACACAAACTATGCTGCTGTTTCAGTGTGGACACAAACCTTCGGCTGTTGTTTTGATTGATGAAATATTGAAATTTCGTATATTTACTTATGTATTTAAGTGAAACAAAATGTTAAATGTGAATTTGAATTTAACCTGGATATATAATTATAAAAAATATATGAAAAAATTAATTCATACATTTTTATGTTAAATGAAAGTGCTGCCAAGTAAGCAAAATAACAATGCTGTTTGACAGCAGCTGACAGTTGACGTTTAGTAAATTAAAATAAATAAATAAATTCATTTGCTTATGTTATTTATCATTTATTGTTATGTATGTTTTCTGTCTTATCGGATGGCGTATTTTACGTTAAAGTTAATGGCCGTGTCTCTGACACATCCTGCAGGGACAGTCCGTGGCCGAAGGCCTCGGACAACTGTCTGCTGGTTTTTTTTATTGGATTGTAAAGAAGACATGTTCCGATTAAGTATGGAATAAAACATGCGTCCAACGGCCCCACGGCTCCGATGACAGACCATTACGCTTTTCATGTAATTTTCCATGACTTTTTCACAGAGATGTGGCTGTATCTCACCGATGCCGCTTTGGATTTTGTATTGAATTATTTCTGGTTTATTCGCATAAACCCGAGATTTCACAAAACCCCGAAGAAAGAAATCGCACGTCGCTAAATCCCATGATTTGGGCAGCCCGTTGACATCAGAATTTCCTGAGATAATTTGTTCTGAAAATCATTGATGAAATAAATCGATTGTTTCATGCGTTGCGTAGCAGGTGGTGCCGTCTTGTTGAAACCACATGTCGTCCAGATCCATGCCGTCTATCTGAGGCCACCAGAACTCCGTTATCACGTTTCTGTAGCGAATGCCGTTCACAGTCACTGCAATTTCGGGCTGATCTTCAAGAAAGTAAGGTCCAATCACGCCGCCTGACTAAGAAGCGCACCAGGCAGTTGCTCGTTGTGGGTACATTTGTTTCTCAGTGATTGCCTGAGGATTTTCTGAGCCCCAAATTCGACAAATTTGTGTATTCACCAAGCCATCGGAGAAGATGTTTTTTTTTGAGAAAAATTGGCTCTGACTTCTCGTTGCTCCATTACCCATTGATCGAATTGCTGGCACTTTCCATGGTCTGCTGGTTGGGCTCCTGAGTAAGTTGAATTTTGTACGCATGAAGGTGGAGGTCTATTGTTTCGTGAAATTTGAAGTTGTTGAGAACGATGCCGAATTGATGTACTCGGGTTTTCGGCGACGCTCTCCTTTACAGCAGCAATGTCTTCAAGAGACCGACCGGTACGTTGACGCACAGGAGTCTTACTGTCCATAACCGAGCCAGTTTCTTCAAATTTTTTGACCACTCTTCGAATGGTTGACACACTAGGTGCACTTTCACGACTGGAAATTCTTCGCAGTTTACGAGCGGTCTCAGTATAACTTTCCAAATTTTTGTGATAAGTTTTCACAATTATTACACGTTGTTCTTTCGTAAAGAGCTCCATTTTTAATAATCGGAATAAACATATGTGACAGCTGCCAAATTTCAGTGTTGTCACTTCCCCCCAAAAAAAAATATACTAAATTTTTAAACAATTATGCTCGAGGTCAATTTTGTTGTATAGGTTTTAATTTATTTTTCCATATTTCGTCTTTCGTCGAAAGACATCATCAGGAATTGAAAAAACTTGAGAACAAAACAACATGTAAGTAAAGTAGCGCAGCGACCCCTACCTACCGTCATCGGCTTGTTACAGTAACAAGATTTCTCAATTCCTGAAGATGTCTTTCGACGAAAGACGAAATATTGAAAAGTACAAATATTGTTTTACTGCTTTACGGCTGGTACTGGAACGACAATAGATTTGCTGGGTAAGCAAATGGCTGCAACGTCTGCAAACTGCACGACAATCCTTGCAGTAGATCACCAGCATATATGGTCATGGGATTTTAAGACATCTGAGGCAGTGTTCAATAGAAGCTGACTACATAAAACCCACTTTTACCTTTAGGATAAACTTCTCCACTCATATTCCGGATTTGCAGGACTGTAATGGACGCATACCAGGTAACGTAAGGTATTTATGATCCAACTTAAATAGCAATGTAGGGTTAGGAGTCTATTCTAAAGACACTTGGACCAAATCTACTAGAGCAATGTAGTGTCTCTTTGAGGCAGCAATCATTGCAATAGGAGAAGTTCCCTTTGGCTGGGACGAAAATTCATCAGTATCAACATCTACTCTGACAGTCAGGCTTCTATAAATTCCCTGCAAACTCTGTTCCTCACTTCAATATCCACCTACAACCTCCGCGCGTCTCTAAATGAAATGGCTAGCCAGTTAGATATTCACATTATATGGATGCCGGGTCATAGTAGCATTCCCGGTATCCATAGAGCAGATCACCTGGCAGGATTAGGGACTACCTTACCCCCGTCTGCATGCAACGTAATATAAATAACTAAATTTACCGATTCCGAACGGTCTTTTGAGAAGCTTTTTCATGGCTAAATACTCGATAGTGTCAACGTCACTATGTGAAATGACCGCCAGCGAAAGAAATTTAAGGTGGTCAGAGCAGGGACCGAACCCAGGATCACATATACAAGAGAGGCGCACACTAACCATTGCACCACCGACGGCCGTAAGTTGGCCTGAAGAATTTCACTTAGCCTATTGTGAAACTTGCACCTTATTACTATTGTGCTTATTTATAGTTATGATAACTTTCCACTTCAATTTTAAAATTAGATTCTAATTTTTTTTGGTGTAGCTGTATTATCAATTTTAGGGCCTGAATCGGTATCAAAGTATTTTGGTGAAAAAAAAAATTGATATGGTGGGAAAAATTTTAATTTTTGCTTTTGAAATGATATCTTTTTTGGCAATAGTAAATTTTGACAGTTCGACCATACACTGAAAGAAAAATGTTTCATAGCATCAATGAATGGGTTACATTAATGGGTTTACATTGATGCAATGAAAAGTTTCTTTGATGCTATGAATTGTTACATTACTTCAATGAACTCCTTCATTGCTGCAGTTTTTGAATTTGTGGACCATCACTAATGGCAAGAAACCTTTTACATTGATGGAATGAAGTATGTTTTTCAAGTAAATATGGGAAACTATAGCGAAAATTGCAGACATTTCAAAATGGGCCATCCTTTACATTACACACATTTTATTGAATTTTAAAATATTTTTTTTAAAAAAGCAGTAATGAAAAATATTTCTTTAATATAATGTACCATTTCATTAATCTTTAACGATTCATTAATTTGGTTAAAGGATAATATGTATGTAGGTACGCTTTGTATAAATGTATGTATTTATGTATATATGTTTATACAGTAGTTGTGACACAATATATGACTGCCAGTATGATTTAAGGAATAAATAAGAAAAATATAAAAGGCTGAAATGCAGAATCCCGCGCCATTTAAAAAAAAAACCGAAAATCCAGCAAAATAATGGGATTTTAAAAACCAAAATTTTTTTGTCGGCCGGCATTTTTTCCAAATAATTTACATGATTGTGTGGCAAAAGTTAAAATTGCATTTAGTTATGGAAACTATTTTGGAAACTAAATATGTATGTAACATTATCGAAATTGTGGTCATATGTGCACATGTATATAATTGTGACAATATTACGATGGACGTACATACTACATACATACATATGAATTTTGGTAGAAAATATCCATCGGACGTTTTTGGATAAACGTCGTTGGGCAACGCTCTAGTTTAAGACGGACCTTTAAAAAATTGCATTATGTATGTACATATGTGTGTAGATATGTATTTACACCTAATCATAAAGAATGTAAAATTCATAGCATATTCTAATAGCATTTGCAAAAGCATTGTTACATACGTATGTACATACGTATGTACATACATACATTTTTTGGCGTAGAATACGTCTTACCTTACGCTATAGGGAGCCATGTCAGATTGCTATTGTTGTAATCTTTATTTCATTGATTATGAGGAAACGGCGAGATAACTTTTTTTAAAAATTTTTTTGTAGGTAAATGAAGATGTTATCTTTCGTTTGATATACATTTCATATTGGTTGATATCTTCCTAATATTTAAATTTCTCAAATGAAAATTGTTTAAACACATACACTCAAACATATGTGTGGTGTTTGGTTGATTGTTTGAGTTTGTAGCGTGAATACAAACTATGCTGCTGTTTCAGTGTGGACACAAACCTTCGGCTGTTGTTTTGATTGATGAAATATTGAAATTTCGTCTATTTACTTATGTATTTAAGTGAAACAAAATGTTAAATGTGAATTTGAATTTAACATGGATGTTATTGCTTATGTTATTTATCATTTATTGTTATATATGTTTTCTGTCTTATCGGATGGCGTATTCTACGTTAAACTTAATGGCCGTGTCTCTGTTTTTTTTAATTCTTATGGCTTTCTTATGAGAATCATCGATCGGCTTGTATACCTTATAAACCTGTTCATACTATCAATGGAACCTATTCATACCAACAATTAAATTTGTTCATATCATCAATGAAACATGTTCATACCGTCAATGAAACGTGTTATACCATCAATGAAATATGTCCATACAATCAACGAAACCTGTTCAGACCAGCAATGAAACATGCTCATACCATCAATGAAACATGTTCATTGCATTAATGAAACATGCTCATAGCATCAATGAAACATGTTCATAGCATCAATGTAACATGTTCATTACATCAATGACTATATTTCATTACATCAATGAAACTGTTTATAATATCAATGAAACATATTTCTTTAATACAATAATAATGTTTCATTCTGGTCAGAAAGTTTACATTAATTTCAGGTCTATGAAATGTTTTTCGTTTAATGTAACATTCTTCATAGCTTTAATGAAGCCCGATATTGGCTCCAACACAATGACACTTTTCATTGATGCAATGTAAGAATTCATTAATGGTATGAAGGTTTTTCTTTCAGTGTATCTATGTATGCGATGTAATGGGAAACTAGTTACACATTTATTTTTAATTTTGACGGCTTAGTCATAAGAAGCAGACTTAAACTGCTATTGAAATATAATGTTGAGCAATGAATATTTGTAGAAAACATTTACCATTTTACGAATGCAATCCTAGGATATTTTCGGTTTTGAATTACGAAAAAGAAGAAGTCGCTTGTAATACTCATTGAATTTGTGTAGACCTTAGTCTCCTATTAATGCAGTATTTATATTAAGGTGTCCCAAAAAATTTTTCTTTTTCGATTTTCATGGTTGCTCAAGCTTAGTTGGAAAGCTTATAGGGTGGAGTATTTTTGAGATTATTTCTAGATTTTTCGGAAGAGGTTTAGAGGTCGCGCAAGTCGAATTTGCCCCAAAAATCGGATATTCCGGAGGTTTTTTTGAATTTGTCTTAAAACTCAGTCAGATTTTCTTAATTTGTAAGACAACATTTTTAAAGCAAAACGTCCAAGTTTTTAATGTAAAGCGGTTTTCAATAAGAGCGCTACCAAAGTTTTTTTAAATAAAGCAAAACCGGGTTTAGATACCAATGAAATTCGTTATTCCTGTAAAAGTTCGTTCGATGCCATTATGTATGGAACTCGATTTCTTTTGCATGGCCACCACGGGCACGCTTGCAGAAGTCCAGACGCTGAACCCAATTTCCGACGGTTTTCAAGCATAAATCGGCCGATTCGTACGAAGTTCATCAATCGTCGCTGTTTTGTTGGCAAAGACCATATACTTGACGTAGCCCCAGAGGAAATAATCTAACGGCGTCAAATCGCACGACCGAGGCGTCAAATCGACTGGGCCATTTCATGAGATAACACGTTCACCAAACTTGGTTTCCAATAAATTGATTGTGGCATTCGCTGTGTGGCTTGTGGCGCCGTGCTGTTGGAACCACAAGTCCTCCAAGTCCATATTATCCAATTGGGGCCAAAAATATTCGGCTATCATTGAACGGTAGCGATTCGCATTCACAGTAATGTGCCGGTCTTGATCATCACGGAAGAAGTACGGCCTAATGACACGGCCGGCCCATAAACCGCACCAAACCGTAATTTTTTCGGGATGCAATGATGACTCATGGATTACGTGTGGATTGCTGTCTGACCAATAACGCATATTTTGCTTATTGACGAAGCCATTCAGCCAGAAATGAGCCTCATCGCTGAAGATGAATTTCCGATGAAAATCCGAATCATTTTCAAGTTCTTGCTCAGCCCAATTCACGAACATACGACGCTTATGGTGGTCAGGCGGCTTCAGTTCTTGCGTCAATTTGATCTTGTTAGGATGTAGGCCAAGATCTTTTCGTAAAATTCGCCACAACGACATCACAGAGATGCCCAACGCTAGAGAACGACGTGTGAGAGACACATTTGGGCTTTCTTGAACTGAAGCCTCAGCGGCAGCAATATTCTCGACACTACGGGCACTTCTTTGTCTCACTGGCACGCGAACATTTTGTACTGTGCCTGTGGATTCAAATTTTTCCACTAGACGCTCAATTATTGATCTGGTAGGACGATTATGACGACCATAAATTGGACGTAGCGCTCTTAAAGTTGAGGCCACTGACTCCAAATTTCGGTAGTAAATTTTAATAATTTCGACTCGTTGTTGGCTCGTATATCTTTCCATGATAAAATGGCAAACCTTACTGAACAGAAATTTCAAAAGAGCGTGAAAAAAATATGGCGTCGCTTGCTGTCCCTGTCGATTTACTTTTGTAGCGTCTCTGTTGAAAAACCCTTTATAACTCACCAGTTTTGGCAATGATTTTTCTCAATAAAGTAACATTGTATTAAACTTGTTCGTAGATTTTGGAGAAATTTTGTAAATAACGCTTTATAACTTTTAAAATTTCTATGAAAATTTAAAAATCTAATGATGCCTTTTAAAAGACTGATAAATTCCAACCAATTGTTTACCATTGTATGAAATTAATCCGTATATATATAAAATTCTCGTGTCACAATGTTAGTTACCTTACTCCTGCGACACGGCTAGACCGATATGTATGACATTTTGTGTGCATATCGGGTAGGTCTGAGAATCGGCCAACATCTATTTTTCATACCTCTTAATGATAAGGGTAACCCAGGCCGTGCCACGCCCCCTTTTCAAAAATCGCTCTGACGGCTATTCTAATATTCCGATTGTTATGATTGTCACAATGCGGTACTGATGACCTGCTGACAATCCTTGGCTATATTTGGAAGTGTTTGGATAAAGGGGCGTGGCACCGCCCATACAACTTGAAATTTAAAATGGTTGTATCTCATGAACTATCAGAGGTAAGTAGATGAGATTTTGTATATATGTATGTTGTTGGTACAGTATGAATTACAGACAGGCTGTAAGTAGGCGGTGCCACGCCCCCTTTTCAAAAATCGCACTGACGGCTTTTCTAATGTACCGATTGTTATGAAAATTTCACAATGTGGTACTGATGATCTACTGATAGTCCTTGGTTATACTTGGTAGTGATTGGATAAAGCAGCGTGGCACCGCCCATACCATTTGAAATTTAAAATGGCTATATCTTATGAACTATCAGAGGTGTGAAGATGAGATTTGGTATATATGTTGTTGATACATTATGAATTACAGCCAGAGTGGTAGTGGGATGTACCAGGCGGGTAAAAACATATGAAATCAACCAATGAGTTGACCGCACCGATTTCGAATTGGATGAAATTTAAACATAAGGGAAAGTTAAACATAATAATAGCGTTTGCCAACTTTCAGTGTCCTAGCTCTCGTACTTTCAGAATTATGGCCATTCCAAGTTGGAAAAAATCAATAAAAATGCACTCAGATGCCTTAACACAATTTTTTATATCTCGAAAAGTATTCATTGTACGTTAATAATCAAGGGCTCATTTTACAGACAAAAACATGCGCCATTCAAAAAAAATTTTTTTAAATTTTCGATCAAGGATAATGTAAATAAAAAAAGGACTAAAACTTCCAAAGGATATATCTCGAAAATCAATATTTTTAAAAATTTCAAAAAAATATATGTTAATTCTTATTATGTTTTGTACAAGTCTGCCAAATTTCAATGTGGAGTCTTTATTACAACATGAGTTATTAAGAAAAAAGCAGGCGAAGGTTTATGTATTTCATGAAATATACCAAAATACAAAAAGGTGACAAATTACAAAAAGAAGGACAAATCAAATGTAACGGAACTTTTTCGACTTTACAACCTAGGCGAAATATTTATTGCCTGTTCACACAAAAAATTTACAAATATTTTATGACATGTGGTCGGCTTATTGGCAGTAGCAAATTCAGTCCCTATTTAAAAAACATTTTATGACCCGTAGTTCACGCAAATTTTCCAATTCAAGAAAAGCAAGGCGTTTATTTTTTTACCTGAAATCTATATTTTGTACCACAAAAAACAGTATAAATAGTTCAGAGACTCTAAGTCAAACTTCAGTTGAATACCAGATTTCATAAGTGCTAAACGTCAAAGTGTTAAAGTGACTGGATCGTTTGAAAAAGCAAAAAAAAGAGACTAAATATTTAAATAAATTATAATTATTGTCATTACAAAAAAGTCGTGCACAATTCATTCGGTTGTGGTATTTAAATAAAAAATATGCCATTCAGCTCAACATTTTGCTGTAATCCTTTTAAAAAATCCGGTCACACTGCGTGCAATAAAAGTTTAAGACAAGTCCAAGAATGGATGCTACAGTATACTAAGGATAAAAACATTACGATCTCAAATAAAATTTGTGGGACATGTAGAATAAAATTTTCGCATCTGAAAAAATCTAATAAATCTAATTTGGAAGAAGGTTCGAAAATGTAGATACTTTCGATTACATTGCATCAGGCACGGAAGAAGATGACATTGCGTCAGGCACGGAAGAAGTTGCTATTTCAAAATTAAACCAATCTTTACCGTATCTGGAACAATCTCCGATAAAAAAAGAAGAAGTTACATCAAAAACGGTACAGAGATGCAAAATTCAGGAAAATAAGTGATTCGATTCAAGACAAAATTTTCCACTGTTCAGCACAATCAACTTCGCATATGTGCCCACAATCCGAAATAATAGAACAATTAAAAGAAAAGTTTAAAACATTAACAAAAAATAGTGAGAAAATCCAACTGCTAACAATTTTACCAAAAAGCTGGACAATACATAAAATTAAGGAAGAATTCCTGGCTACAAACTATATCGCGCGAAAAGTTAAGCATTATTTGAAACAAAGGGTGTGATGAGTACGCCTAACCCAAAACTGGGAAGTCCAATTTCACCAGTGACAAGCAGTTTAGTAAAATTCTTTTATGAATCCGATAACATCAGCAGGTGTTTGCCCGGACAGAAAGATTTCGTGTCTGTTTTTGAAAATGGTACAAAAGTCAGGAAAAATAAAAGACTTTTGCTTGGAAACTTAAGAGAAATGTACGCCTTGCCTTATTCAAGGAACGACATGATGGAATAAAAATAGGTATTTCCAAGTTTTGCCAACTTCGCCCGAGGAATATAATTCTAGCAAATGCGAGTGGATCTCATAACGTGTGTGTTTGTACAAAGCATCAAAATGTGAAGCTGATGATTGATGCTATAAATTTAAAAAAATTAACTGCTGGTGTTCCGAATTATCAGCTTGAATGTTGCAAAGATTGTTTGAAACAAATGACATGCATTCCATCTTCTTCAAAGTGTCACCTACGTAAATGTAACAAGTGTCCAGGAATTGAAAATTTAAAAGCAAAACTAAATCAATTACTAGAGCAAAATGATATTGATGAAATAACATATAAACAATGGGTAAGTGTAGATAGGGATAATTTGGAGACCATGATTGGCCAAGCCGACGTTTTTGTGGATTCCTTATGTGAAAAGCTTGAAATTCTATTACCTCATTCACTTATTGCAAAACAGCAGGCAGCATATCTGAGCGAAAGAAAATCAAATTTGGAAGAAAATGAAATGAGTTTGCGATTTTTCAGAAAATGCTTCTTTTACTATTCAGGATGCAGTCCAGGGATTTCACTGGAACAACTCTCAGGCCACTTTATACCCAATTGCTATTTATTTTATATCAGATGGAAAAACACAACATACAAACTTCATAATAATATCTGATTATCTTGTACACGATTCTGTAGCTGTTCACCTGTTCCATCGCCACCTGAATGTATTTTTGAGAAAAAACTTTAAAACAACCCCGAAGAAAATCACGTATTTTTCAGACGGTAGTGCTGCCCAGTTTAAAAATAAAAAGAACTTTATCAATTTATGTTATCATATGGAAGATTTTGGATGTAATGCTGAGTGGCATTTTTTTGCAACAAGCCATGGAAAAGGCCCAAGTGCTAGTCGAGCTAGTTTACAGCGTCCACTACAAGGTCAAATAACTACTCCAAAACAATTATATGAATGGTGCCTGCAAAATCTTTTGAACTGTAATTTCGAGTTTTTAACTCTAAAAGACCACGAAGAAGAAGCACGGTTCCTTCAAATTCGTTTTAAAGATTTGCGTACTATTCCTGAAACTCAAAAGCTGCATTCTATTGAACCTGTAGATAAAAAAAATTAAAGTCAAGCGTTACTCGGCACATGCAGATTTTTTAATTGAAATCCTTCAGAAATAAATAAATATGCTGTAATAAAGTGTTTAATAATGATAATACATTATGTTGGACTTTTTATTAAAGGTTTAGCAATGGAGAAAAAGAGTTTAAGCAAAGAAAAGTCGAAAAAGTTCCGTTACATTTGATTTGTCCTTCTTTTTGTAATTTATCACCTTTTTGTATTTTGGTACATTTCATGAAATACATAAACCCTCGCCAGCTTTTTTCTTAATAACTTATGTTGTGATAAAGACTCCACATTGAAATTTGGCAGACTTGTACAAAACATAATAAGAATTAACATATATTTTTTTTAAATTTTTAAAAATATTGATTTTCGAGATATATCCTTTGGAAATTTTAGTCCTTTTTTTATTTACATTATCCTTGATCGAAAATTTAAAAAAAAATTTTTTTTGAATGGCGCATGTTTTTGTCTGTAAAATGAGCCCTTGATTATTAACGTGCAATGAATACTTTTCGAGATATAAAAAATTGTGTTAAGGCATCTGAGTGCATTTTTATTGATTTTTGGCAACTTGGAATGGCCATAATTCTGAAAGTTGGAAGGCTATATGTCTGAAAGTTGGCAAATATTATTGTGCCGATCCATAGATCATGTGTACAAAATCTTATCAAATTTGGAGGTGATGAAGTCAGAAATGTTAATATTTTCGGTTGATTTCATATGTTTTTACCCAGGCCCCTTTTAAAATAAACCGTTATAGCAGTCATAGTAATAGTTTGATCATCCTGAAAATTTCACAGTATGTTACAGTTGGCCTATTTGGAAGCAAGTTGGCAAAAAAGTACCGACTATTACATATTCTATATCAAACAATTGTCCGTAAACCAGGCATATGTGAACATATCTCAATGTATCTCAAAAAATATATGGCCGATTCGATTAAAATCATTTCTTTTAAAGTTCAATGCTTCTAACTTTAAGAAATATATTTGAATCATATCGGCCATATAGCTTTTGAGATACATTGAAATATGTTCACAACTGCCAGGTGTACGGAAAATTGTTTGATACAGAGTGGGAATGTGAGGTTCGGTACATATACTACTGATATGATGCAAATTACTTTTTGGGGGAAACCAATAAAAATACGGTTATTAAAAAGGTAAGACTATGACGCTAAGAAAGTGACCGCAGGTACGAATGAATATGAATATCATTGAGGTCAGTTTCGAGAGCATCCTAAATATCGAAATCCCAATAATGCATTTTTTAAAAAAAATTCAGAATAATCTTATTAGCCTCTAATCACTGGAAATTATAAACGAACTGATGTATTGATTCTACGCATTCCCATGATACCTACAGACATGCCCATTGATTTCAAAAGATTCCAGTTTCCGATTCTGTTGCCATTAATAAAGCGCAAGGGCAGTCGCTTACATTTGACAAATCCGTGTTTTCCCACGGACAATATACGATACTAATATACATTTGCAACAGATGGCAAAACTAGACATATTGTATATCCTAGAGCACTTGAATAAATAGAAAAAAAAACAACAAAATTGTGATTCATTAAAATTACAATTCAGGGGTAGCGAAGCGCAACGGGTACAGCTATAATAGTATAATGAGAAGCTTTTTAGATAAATCAGCACACGATCGAAATCTAAACAAATACTTCTAACAAACAGTTATTTTACATTCTACAGGTTTATTTGTCCATTGTCAACTAAACGTGGTATTACCCCGTGACGGAACGCCAGCAGATATATTCATTTACTGCAAACATAATGGAACAAAATTATTTTGTTCACCCTTGGGCATTACAAAAACTTTGAAGGCAAACCGAAGTTTGCCGGGTCCAGCTATACTTATATGTGTATAGATATATAGATAGATATTGATTACAGGCGCTCCTCCTAGAAACTTCCCATTAAACAAGAATTATCCCTTCATATGTTAGTCTAGACACAAACCAAAGCAAAAGTACCCAATATAGTTGATAATACTGGGATGTAATAAAGTTGTTAAAAAAAAAGTCGTTTAAATTTTTTCATTTAGCCCATAACTTTGTTCCAAAAAAACATCGAAAAATATCTACGCGTTTCCGTTTTACGCACACTTTAGTGGTGATATGTTTTCCTATATAAAATGTGTGAATTCATTTGTGGCCATGACATCATTGAATACTTTTTGTCGGCAGGGCGAAGTCTGCTGGAAGAGCTAGTAATAAAACGTTGGATTAATGAGAAAATCTACATGCGCTAAGTAACGACAAAGAATTACACGCGCAAAAAAACGGTCCCTACAACATATTTCCACGCCGCTAGAAATTGCATGGTCCATGTCGTTTCGGCATTTGTTTGAAGCTTTGAATAAATCAACCAGCACTGGACCAAGATCGGCAACCGGAAAACTGAGCCGGAAAACTGAGTCAAATTGAAACTTGTGAAACTCTTCCGGTAAGTTACTGCTATCACTCATTTCTTATAATTGTCAAACGTTTTTAATTATTTTATTATTATATATTTTCAGGTGGTGGATGGCTTTCAGAAATTTGAGTTGAAAAATATACCCCCTGCTCTAGAAAAAATTTAATTTTCCACCGATTCGAAGTACTTGGACGACATGGCCAATGCAATTTCTAGCGGCGTGGTTTCGGTGGATCTGGCTCACGAAGGCCGCTAGATTGTTGCGATTATATGTGACAACGGAAAATCTAGATGAAAATTTAAGAATTCTGGTTGAATTTATAATTAACTGTTATGTGCCAATGTACTTCAATATCAAGTATTACAGCTCTGTCGTGTACGGTAGTGCATTATTTTTCAAGTTCATTAGTTGGTCACGATTTTTAGAACCTCGTTTACGCAAAATTGCCAATCAAGTAATTACAGATAATTCATACTATGCGCATCCGGAAAATATCTTGTTATCAATGTTCTTTGATGATAGCAAAGAAAAGCGCGACTGTGCTATCAAGAAAATTCTACGCTATCGAACCAATGTTGATGACCCAACGGAACTTAGAGTTTATAAAAATCCAGATATAAACTTTAATTTTTTTTTTTTTTTTTTAAGGTGGTCAGAGCAGGGTTCGAACCCCGGATCTCATGTACAAGAGCCGCGCACACTAACCATAGCACAACCGGCGGCCACAAAAAAAAAAAAAAAAATTTCTTTCGGCGGCGGTTACCTCGCATAGTGACGGCGACACTATCGAGTATATAGCCATGAAAAAGCTTCTCAAAATACCGTTCGGAATCGGTATAAAACTGTAGGTCCCAATCAGTGAGTGAAAACTGGAAAGCGCACAGCTCAGTGATTGTGAGAAGTTCTCCCCGGTCCCTTTATGGGATGTAATGGGAAATCATTTTTTATTTTTTTATAAACTTTAATTGCACAAGTTACACGGAAATGATCCATTTGAATGATATAAATAACGTATTTGAACCACCATTCACGCGAAGCATTCCGTACGATACATTTAAAGAATATTTAAATCAAGATGATCCACCGTTTTTTGATCCAAAAATTCCATCACACATACAAGGAATGGAAAGACACGCTCAATTGCTAGCTAGCGTTTCCTAACGAGTTATACCGGGAAATGTAGAGGCTGTTTTGGCGACGACATTAGAGAGCCGTGCGAAATTGCCCAGACTTGAAAGCAAAAAAGACTTCAAACAATAATTTTTTTAGTTTCTTCTCTATTTAAAAAAAAAAAATGGTGTCCCTTAACATCCCATGAAGGGAGTGGGGAGAGCTTCTCACAATCAGTGAGATGTGCGCTCTCTAGGTTTACGCTCACTGATTGGGACCTACCGTTTTACACCGATTCCGAACGGTATTTTGAGAAGCTTTTTCATGGCTAAGTACTCGATAGTGTCGCCATCACTAAGCGAGGTGACCGTCGTAGAAAGAAATGTAAGGTGTTCTGAGCAGGGATCGAACACACGTTCTCATGTCCAAGAGCCGCTCACACTAGCCATTGCACCACCGACGGCTTCTGTATTACTAACTTAAATTGATTTTTTCATTTACGATAAATTTCTAAAGAGAAAAATGAACTCCAAAAAGAAAAAAAGTGTAAAGTGCCAAAAATTGTGATTTTTTGAAATGTTTAATGGGGAACCCCCGAGTGGGGTTCCAGGGGGTGTTCCGCTGGCATGGGTGGGTCGCGCCTCCAAAGCTAGTGGGGGTCGGTCATGCATTTGGACTCGATTGGGGCACTCTAAATGGGTCAAAGTGGGATTTTTCAAAATTTGACCCCATCCAAAAGTTCGACCCAAATTCCGGACATCAGAATTCGTTTTACCAAAAGCATTAGCTTTTAATAAAAGAGTACCTCTCATTAAACAACGGACCTCTTCGGGAAAATATAATACATATTCTTACATACATATTCATATATACATATGTGACTTGCTCCACGAAAAGGGACCTCTGCGCCGAAACAGAAGAACCACAAAAAAAGCGTGTAAGGAGTAAAAAAGAGTAAAATTTTGATATTTTTGTAATTTTGTACCTTTGATATTGAACTTTTTTTAAATTTCAAATATTATAATATATTTATATTTATATTTATTTATATCACATTTTCAATTTTTTCATTAATTATGTTCATCTTTACAGGTGATTTGTAAAAAAAACTAAAAGACATAGAAACTTGCGGTTTGCGGCATTTGAAAGACAATAACTCAAGAATTGCTCAAAAAGTAAAAAAAAAAATTTTCGGCGCATAGGTCCCTTTTCGTGGAGCAGGTCACATATATATTTTTTTAGGAAAATACATTCAATAAATAAAAAATACAGCAGGAAGTTGTCCGAGGCCTTCGGCCACGGACTGCCCCTGCAGGCTGTGTCAGAGACACGGCCATTAAGTTTAACGTAGAATACGCCATCCGATAACACAGAAAACATAATCAATGAAATAAAGATTACAACAATAACAATCTGACATGACTTCCTATACCGTAAGGTAAGACGTATTCTACGCCAAAAAATTTCTTAAAAAAGTTTATCATTTTACAAAAAGTATCTTTTCTTAAAGATCCATTTACAGTATTTTTCAACGGGCGCCTTAGGCGTGTTGGCACTAACTAGTACATAATATATAGCGAGAGGAACTTCGTTCCAACCAGGTGCCCCTGTCACCTTATGTAATTTTTTTTATTGCTAGACCCGAAATATAAATAGCTACCTTGAAAGAGGAATTAGTAATGAAATTTCGAACTGCGCTGGATGAAGCGTTTGATGAAAAATAATTTTAAAAACAAAATTATATTATTACATAAACTTTATATGCATGTAATTGCGGAAAAAACTGATAAATATATTTATTAAATTCGATTCTGACATGAAAATCCAAACTAGAATCTGA
This sequence comes from Phaonia tiefii, assembly GCA_963931995.1. Lineage (NCBI taxonomy): Eukaryota > Metazoa > Arthropoda > Insecta > Diptera > Muscidae > Phaonia > Phaonia tiefii. The sequence continues at coordinate 275,610,896 of OZ008368.1, forward strand.
AAGACTTCGGGGCCACTTCACCTCGGTGGCGGCGTCAATTCAGTTTCGCTCTTCACAACTTGTTTATTCGCTGGCGTGTTTTTATTAAACTTCCAACATGTCCACCCACTAGTAGAAAATTTACCAAGCTCCATAGGCTTTCGAAACTTTATCCACCACGCAATTGTCATATTTGTACTAAGCTGTCGCTTACATTGATACCAATACAGATAGGCCCCTATAAAGAAAATGAGCATAATGACAAGCTCTTGACTATTGTCCAAATGCCTAGATTAATATGTGTATCCAAGGCACTGTGATGGGAGGACACTTTTCTGTAGAAAAGAAACCGATTAAGAGGCACTATTGCAATGTGTGCTTAGAGCTAACAAACAGTTAAAAATTTTAAATTTCATACAAACTGACAGCAAGAAATTTTTAGTTAGATTTAACTGTAGGACAAATTGAACTTGTGATAATGTGGGTTAATTAAACTCTCTGGTGGTCATAAGAAATTTTTTTTCTTCTTAACTTGTTAATTTATTTTCTTTGCTGTCCCGAGCAAACATATCCTAAATATCCTTCAGGAACTTATGCTCGTTTTCTGGGAGAAACTCCAATTTATTTCACTTGCAGCAGAATTCCAAACAATTTTATTTGTGACTAATATAAATCAACAACATTCAAATATATTGGGCTACGAATAGAACACACAGCTTAGATATTTCCTTTCATATAAAATACAAATACAATAGTTTACCGAACACTGTGCGACCTAAAAATGGTTTCGAAACCAAATAAAAATGATAATTAGTAAAAGCAATTAAAAATTGAATAGACTAGTACGGATGCATAAATCTACAAGAATTTATATGCCACATACAAACATAAATTTCAGATAAATTTGCAACATTAGTGTGCAATCATTATATAACTTTAAATGCTATCAGGAACAAAGCTGGATGGGCAAACATTATTTGCCTACATCACACACAACGAAATGTATAAATACAAGTGTCATCTAAATCCAATTTCACTGAGTATGAAACCGAATTATTTTATGGACGTTTCAGGCGAATTGCAAACGTAATGTGTCCAACTTTTATATCCATCCTAAAGGGATGAGGGTCTGGGTCTGAGTCTTACTTTCACGCTGTTAAAACGTTTCGAGATGTCAATTGCTCCTCCGACAGCTTTATGTGCCAAGTGTTTTAAATCCTGACATTTCGAAAAGTTTGTAAAATGCAAACTCTGTTCGGGCAAATTCCATTACTCGCACTATTGTTCAGAATTTAATGTTTTAAGTGCTTTGGAGTTTCTAGAGAAAGAACAAATGCTGTTAGTAACTGCAACGAATGTATCACTGCGACTTGTGATTTGGTGTCCTCTATATCTTTGCTCTCAACTGAAATTAACTTTAAATTTTTTGCACATGAATCCACCAACTGAATGTATAAAAACAATTTGTGCTGCATCAACAACTCCAAATACTGTAGAATTAAGTGAAGACTGCGTATTAGCACTTGCTATAGATGTGAGTACTCTCTCTAATGAAGTCTCTGGTGTTGTTTATTGTACTCCAAGTGCCAAATTGCAGCTGCAGTGGTAAACTGTTTGCAAACAAATAACATTGATGACATCGTGACCCAGCAAACAATTTAGAATGAAAAACTGAAAAGCCACAAAAATTTCGCAAAACAATACGATCATATTAGGGGAAAATAATTATAATAATAACTAATTGTTCTAACACTAACCAATATTTAGCGGATTCTCATTCTCTCAACTCTCGTTCAAAATGTTCCCGAAAAAGCAAACACGCCTATATTATACACACCCACATGTTATCCTCACAGATGCCGTAGGGCATGGAAAAGGATCGTTTACCCAAGGGGAAGATAATATGTAGTTACCCACCGCGATGGGTAATTAGCCATTTCGATTACACATTACACATTGGGTAGTTGGGTAACCTTCATGGCTAGTTACTAGATTGTTTAAAAAACCGGCATTTCCGACTAACCGCCTTTCGGGTTATTCGAAAAATCACTATTTCGGAAAACCGCTTTCCGGTTTCAGAGAATGGGGATAACCGGTGAAACCGCTTAATTTCCGGTTTTAATTACCCTTACTTTTCGATTTTCAAATTTTTGTAAAAAAAAAAAAACCAATGAGTGTTCGAACTCACGGGCGATGTGTTAACACCTTTTTGTTACACGGTACCTGTTCGATTTCTATGAACACATTAGTAAATATTACATTGAAAAATAAAAAACAGCGTTCAATCATATGATGACGTTACATTTAAATAATATTAATACTTCAAATTATTTAAAGGCCAGTGCAAGCACATGTGTCATTGTTTTCTTGCTCAATACTTTTTGTCTTATGCCCGCAAAAAACAAAGAGAACGCAAAGCAACAGACACATGAACATCCATACATTGTTATGTTACTAGCGTGAAGTTAGCCCACCATCGTAGCCCACTTATTTCGATGGTGGGATAACTTCACAGTAGTATATGGTAGTGTGAAGTTGGCCCACCTTCAAATTTTAATGTATTTAAATCAAACCAAGCATATAAAGGTCATTGCACTGGTCATTAAGAAAGTGTCATAATGTTCAAAATATAAATTGGAGTTATCGAAAGGATAAAAGGTCCTTTAAATGCAATGATCCTGCCCTATATATGCTTTTATTCATTAATTTGTATGATATTTTTTATCAAACAGGTTCCCACCTTTATTTTCATACACGTCTCTTTTTTGGCAAAAAATGTCAAGGACATTGAGAAAGGACTAGGTGCATAAAATCCACGAATTCCAATTCCCGCCATATATATGAAAATTACTCGAAAATTGAAAAAATTTTGGAAAATTTTCACACTTTAATATTCACACATATTGTTGCAAATATTAAGGAAAAATTTTGTTAAAAATGTCACGGACATTGAAACAGGATTTGGAGCTTGGTATTTGCAACAATATTAGAATATTAAAGGGTGAAAATTTTACAAACTTTTTTTAATATTCTGAGAAATTTTCATATATATGGCGGATATTGGTTTTCTTCGAGTTTAAAGATCTAGACCTATTTCAATGTCCTTAAAATTATTTATAAAATTTCTATCTGGTATTTTCAACAACATATCAGAATATTACAGTGTGAAAATTGCCAAACTTTTTTTAATTTTCAGACAGTTTTCATATAAAGGGTTTTTCAACAGAGACGCTACAAAAGTAAATAGATAGTGATAGCAAACGACGCCATATTTTTTCCCGCTCTTTTGACATTTCTCTTCAGTAAGGTTTGCCATTTCATCGTGGAAAGATATACGAGCCAACAACGGGTCGAAATTATTAAAATTTACTACCGAAATTTGGAGTCAGTGGCCTCAGCTTTAAGAGCACTACGATTCGGATTTTCATCGGAAAATCATCTTCAGCGATGAGGCTCATTTCTGGCTGAATGGCTTCGTCAATAAGCAAAATATGCGTTATTGGCAGAAATCCACACGTAATCCATGAGTCATCATTGCATCCCGAAAAAATTACGGTTTGGTGCGGTTTATGGGCCGGCGGCGTCATTGGGCCGTACTTCTTCCGTGATGATCACGACCGGCACATTACTGTGAATGCGAATCGCTACCGTTCAATGATAACCGAATATTTTTGGTTCCAATTGGATAATATGGACTTGGAGGACATGTGGTTCCTACAGGACGGCGCCACAAGCCACACAGCGAATGCCACAATCAATTTATTGGAGACCAAGTTTGGTGAATGTGTTATCTCACGAAATGGCCCAGTCGATTAGCCGCCTCGGTCGTGCGATTTGACGCCGTTACATTATTTCCTGTGGGGCTACGTCAAGTCTATGGTCTATGCCAACAAGCCAGCAATATCGAACGTGAAATTGCAGCAGTATCGGCCGATTTATGCTTGAAAACCGTCGAAAATTGGGTTCAGCGTCTGGACTTCTGCAAGCGTGCCCGTGGTGGCCATGCAAAAGAAATCGAGTTCCATACATAATGGCATCGAACGTACTTTCACAGGAATAAAGAATTTCATTGGTATCTAAAACCAGTTTTGTTTTATTTAAAATAACTTTAGTAGCGCTCTTATTGAAAACCCCGATATATGGCAGATATTGGTTTCTTTTTTATAAAATTTCTACTTGGTATTTGCAACAATATATCGTTATATTAAAGTGTGAAAATTTTCCAAACATTTTTTAATTTTCTGACAGTTTTCATATATATGGAGGATATTGACTTTCTTCGATTTTCAGGACCTTGACCTGTTTCAATGTCCTTGAAATTGTTTCTAAAATTTCTACTTACTATTTACAATAATATATATGAATATGAAAGCGTGAAAATTTTCCAAACTTTTTTTAATTTTCTCAAAAGTTTCATATGTATGGAGGATATTCGTTTTCTTCGATTTTAATGACCTAGTCCTGTTTCAATGTCCGTAACATTTTTTATGAAATTTCTGCCTCGTATTTCCAACAACATAAGTGAATATTAAATGTGAAAATTTTCCAGATTTTTTTTTGATTTTCTGAGAAGTTTTCATATACATATGTATATAGCCGCAATTCATTTTCACTGATTTTAAGGATCTTGTCTTGTTTCATATACCTTGAGTTTTTATTTCTAAATTTTCTAGTAGTAGTAGAACCATTTTTATCTTTTTCTGAAACGTACATTATAAATGTTAAATTTCTTCCTTTTTAAGGATCTCTTCACATATCAATGTCCTGCATTTTAGATTGCACATAACATCCTGAGTAGCGTAACTAGAATTGACGTTAGAACTATTCCAATCTTTTTGGTCTGTTTTAACGTTGTACAGAAAAGTGGGCCAGCCATGGTGGGCCAACTTCACTTCGGTGTTATGTTCGTACTTACGCTACACAAGTTCACACTAGTGTGGCCAGAAGCCATCACAAAAATTATGCTAATAACCAAAAAAAATTGTGCAAAATGGAAAGAAATTATGCTTAAAAACCATAAAAAAACTTGTGCAAAATGCAAAAACATTATGCTAAAATTAAAAAAAGTTAATTTTTTATATATTTATATTTTATTTAGTACCAACTATAGCGTTTTTAAGCATGATTTTTAATCACAAATTCGTATAATTTTTATAAACAAATAAAAAACATTTTGAAATCAGATATGTGTAGTTTTGGTAGAAAAAAATTCCATAGAAATATTAAAATAAAAAATCAGTTTTGTTTCAAAAATTTTGTTTTTTATAGCACAAAAAGTCCGATGATTTATCAGAAGTTTCTTGGGTGTAATTTTAAGACCATTTCCATTTTCGGATTTTATTTGTAGATACACTTTTTAGTAGAAAGTCCTGAAATTTTAATCTGGGATCCATAACTTTTTGAGAAACAATGCAAACATACATACGGGTTTGTGCTTTTCATATTAAATGTTTTGAAAAAAATAGATCTATGATAAGGACTTTTGAAATATTTTATATTTTCTGTATATTCCCGTTTAAGGCATTAATGAAAAGGAAAATGCCATTTTTTATAACCTACAGGGATCTTTGATTATTCTGAAAAATCGCGTTATTTTTCTTTTCTTTAAAAGTATAACCTGTTGATATGTAAAAACTGTCAGAAATTCTGAGCGAAACCCTAAAGCTAATGGTAACATAACCATTTTCATACTTCAGTATTATATGTCCGCCCATATTAAATTGGAAGTGCTCACATGTATGCTTTACACTGTTTCCAAACAAAATTTTTGGTACACAAACCCAGAAAAATCAAGTGAAAATTTTTTTGAGAAAGTATTTACACTGGTTTTCATAGTTTTTTTTCTAATTCGCGGAATTTATTGTTGTATTTACAAGCTATTATAAAACATAAAAAACTTCATCTTTGCGAAATTGGAATAAATTAATACATTTATTTTTTCCAAATAATTACATTATTAGTGTTTAATTTTTGTTTTGCCAAAAAGATTCCGGAATCATTACATCAAAGACGAGCATAGAAATAAATGTTTCTTAGTCTTAAAGTTTTACTAATGGTGCGGGAGAAATCCGCCTCTGAGGCTCAAAACACAGAAACAGCCAAATCATTTTTGACCCATGACAAAAGAAAATGTATTGAAAAGATGTTTAGTTTCTTATCCTATGGTGTGTGTTGGCTCATAAGAAAGAATGTGTTGTTCCATGAATCAAAATATAAAAGTCCGGTCTATTTTCAGCCTAAAGTTCCGATATTTATTCAGAAATATACCTGTTGCATGTTATTAAAAAGTAAAATACAAAAAACTTTTGATAGAAAATTGTGCCATATCTAAAAAAATATTCTCAAAATTTCATGAAAAACATAAAATTTTGCAAAAATTTGGTGAAAATTATGCTAAAAACCATTTAGCAACATGTTTCAAAAAAAATTATACTGACGCCAAAAAAATTATGCTAAAAAAGCATTAATTATGCTAAACCGGCAACACTGGTTCACACAATTTTCGTTGGTTTCTTGCTATCTCATTTTTATATACGTGTAACCACGTCATTATTCTCTTTGCTCTGAGATTGCTCCGCCCCACACAAGACAACTATTCGCTGCCGCTACATCAGTGCGAATTTTTTTACCAGTTTCACAATGTGTGTTTTGCAGTCCGACAAATCTGTGTTCTATATAAGGGTGGATCACTCTTATCATTTCGGGGAATGAAGAATAGATGTAGGCTGATTCTGAGACCTACCCGATATGCACACAAAATCTCATACAAATCGCTCTAGCCGTTTCGGAGGAGTTTAACACCAAACAATCTGTACTCGCAGTCGGACAAACTCAATTGGACAAACTGTGTTTGAATGTGTTCACTTTGTGAGATAAGTCCCTACCCGCGCCTTAAGATGTTAACACATCAAAAATTAATACGAAATCTACTCAAAATAAAATTTTCTTGAATTGTTTTGTTTGCCCGAAAAAAGAGTCATTATTATTCTAAAAATTTTTAAATTTTCCGTTAAAGAACACACAGAACATTCATATTTTTAAATTTTCCGTTAAAGAACACATCAGTTAGTTTAGTTCATTTTTCACATTTAGTTCAATTTAATTCAGTTCAATTAAATTCAATACAATTCCATTTAGTTTAATTCAAATCATTACAATTTAATTCACTTCAATACAATTTAATTCAATTCAATTTAGTTCAATTCATTTCAATATAGTTCAATTCAATTCAGTTCAACTCAATTCAATTCAATTCAACTCAAACTAATTCAATTCAATTCAATTCAGTTCAATTGAATTTAATTAATTCAATTCAATTCAATTCAGTTCAACTCAATTCAATTCAACTCAATTGAATTCTCTTCAATGCAATTCAATTCAACACAATTCAACTAAATTCAATTCAATTTAGTTCAATTCAATTCAGTTAGATTCAATTAAATTAAATTCAATTCAATTCAATTCAATTCAATTCAATTCAATTCAATTCAATTCAATTCATTTCATTTCATTTCATTTCATTTCATTTCATTTCATTTAATTTCCTTTCCTTTCCTTTCCTTTCCTTTCCTTTCCTTTCCTTTCCTTTCCTTTCCTTTCCTTTCCTTTCCTTTCCTTTCCTTTCCTTTCCTTTCCTTCCTTTCCTTTCCTTTCCTTTTCCTTTCCTTTCCTTTCCTTTCCTTTTCCTTTCCTTTCCTTTCCTTTCCTTTCCTTTCCTTTCCTTTCCTTTCCTTTCCTTTCCTTTCCTTTCCTTTCCTTTCCTTTCCTTTCCTTTCCTTTCCTTTCCTTTCCTTTCCTTTCCTTTCCTTTCCTTTCCTTTCCTTTCCTTTTCCTTTCCTTTCCTTTCCTTTCTTTCCTTTCCTTTCCTTTCCTTCCTTTCCTTTCCTTCCTTTCCTTTTTTCCTTTCCTTTCCTTTCCTTTCCTTTCCTTTCCTTTCCTTTCCTTTCCTTTCTTTCCTTTCCTTTCTTTCCTTTCCTTTCCTTTCTTTCTTTTTTTTTCCTTTCCTTCTTTCCTTTCCTTCTTTCCTTTCCTTTCCTTTCCTTCCTTTCCTTTCCTTTCCTTTCCTTTTCCTTTCCTTTCCTTCCTTTTCCTTTCCTTTCCTTTCTTTCCTTTCCTTTCCTTTCCTTTCCTTTCCTTTCCTTCCTTTCCTTTCCTTTCCTTTCCTTTCCTTTCCTTTCCTTTCCTTTCCTTTCCTTTCCTTTCCTTTCCTTTCCTTTCCTTTCCTTTCCTTTCCTTTCCTTTCCTTTCCTTTCCTTTCCTTTCCTTTCCTTTCCTTTCCTTCCTTTCCTTTCCTTTCCTTTCCTTTCCTTTCCTTTCCTTTCCTTTCCTTTCCTTTCCTTTCCTTCCTTTCCTTTCCTTTCCTTTCCTTTCATTTCATTTCATTTCATTTCAATTCAATCAATTCAATTCAATTCAATTCAATTCAATTTAGTTCAATTCAATTCAATTCAATTCAACTCAATTCAATTCAATTCAATTCAACTGAATTCAATTCAATTCAATTCAATTCCGTTCAATTCAATTCAATTTAATTCATTTCAATACAATTTAATTATATTCAATTCAATTCAATTCGATTCAGTTCAATTCAAGTCAATTCAATCCAATTCAATTCAATTCAATTCAATTTAATTATATTCAATTCAATTCGATTCAGTTCAATTCAATCAATTCAATTCAATACAATTCAATACAACTCAATTCAATGCAATTCAATGCAATGCAATGCACTAAAATACAATTCAATTCCATCAATTTAGTCCAAGTCAATTCTATCCAATCTAATCAAACAAAGTCTAATCTAGTCTTATTCTGTTCAATTCTTTTTATCTTCTTAATTGAATTGAGTTTGGGTTTTATTGAAATGAATTGAATATTATTATTGGTAGTTTCAATCTCAAAATTTGACAAATGTATTTAAACGATAATTAATTTTACTGTGAATATAAATTAACCTTGTCAATTCTACATTAAACAGGC